>JAAGEH010000014.1:4545903-4714127 GCA_011751065.1 Lasiurus cinereus | reverse complement strand
CGGAGCCGCAGCATCATGGCCCCGACCCTGCTCCAGAAGCTCTTCAACAAAAAGGGCAGCGGCGGCAGCGGCGGCAGCGCGGCGGCGGCGTCTGCCCCGGGCAGGGCTCCCAAGGAAGGACCCGCCTTTAGGTGAGGGGGCGCCGAGGGCGAGGCTGGCGCGGGACCGACTTGGCTGCGGTGCCCGCGGCGGGGGGAGGCGGAGGGGAGGGGCCGCCCGCCGGGACGTCGCAGCCCACCGCCGGCGCGGGGTCCCGGGCTGGTCGTCGGGGATGCGTCGGGTCCGAGTGTGGCCCCGAAACCCGTCACCACGAGGGTCTCCTCTCCTCGGTCTCTCTTCCTCACCCTCTCTCTCTCTCTCTCTCGCTCGCTCTCCCCGCTACTCTGAGTCCCTTCCTCCTCCCAGACTTGTTCCTTGGGGTTCCCCGGGCGCGCACGGGGTTGGGCGGGGGGGGGGGGGGGGCTGGGCTGGGAACTGGGGGGAGCCCCTTGCCCGCGGAGCCGCCCGGGCGACTCTGCGGGCGCCGCAAAGCCGCGAGCTGTCATCGGAGGGCAGCTCCTCCACACCTATTGTGTGCGTGACAGTGTTTTGAAGTTGTGGAGGAGCAACAGTCACGAGGAAGGCATCTTCCCTCTTTGCTTGCTGTACGTGACAAGCTCGCACACGGAGGGAGAAAAGTATGCAATTTCCACGCCATCGGGAAGGCTGATGCCGCCTGCTGCGTGGAAATAGGGAGTGAAATGCTTTGCGCAAATGGCTGAGATTTCACCGTTTGACAAAGCTGGTGCAGATAGTTCACACGTGCGGCCGCGGGCACACACACACCCTGGCATAATAATAGCTAGCATTTATGGAGCAGGAAAGATCTGAAATACTTTATGTCGATTTCGCAGTTATTTCTCCCGACTGCCCTGTGAGGCCGGTGCTGTTATAATTCCCATTTTACAGATGAGCCAACTTCGAGTCACGGAGAACTTTATAAACAGTTTGCCCAAGGTCTCGCGCAGCTGGACTTGGCAGAGCCTGCATTTTGACCACAGAATCCAGTCTTTTAAAATCTTTTTGCTCTTCTGCTTTCAAGGGCTAAGTTTTAAAAGAGGCCTTAAAAAGCACTCTTAGGTTGGGAAGTTCATTTGCTTACTTTCAACAGTTGTTTTTTTTTTCTCCCCAGCAAATTCTTTCTTATGGAGCCTCTACTTCCATCTTAACACTCTGCTAGGGCTTCTTGCCCAAAATGTCTTGCAAAAGCAGTTTATTATTAAGCAAGTCTAGTCTCACTGTAATAAACCTTTTAAAAGTTTCAAGTGTATGAGTAAATTTTATTAAGTTTTGTATTCTAGCTTTTCTGGAATTCCATTCCTTTAAAACACTCACAGCCCCTCACTGCATGTATATGAACATTAAATACCAATAGTTTGTATTTGTGGGGTGGGTATGGGTATGTGCTGTTGTTTGGAAGGTAGATTGTGAGGACTTTAAACTGCCTTAGTTAGAGTCTCATATTTCCTTTAGGCTAACTGAATCCTTATAATTTGAGTAGGGAATTCTATTCCTTTCATTGCCTTGAGTACTAGTGATGCTGTGTTCCTTCTCAGAATGGTAGAATTACTTCAGACTCAAGGTGTGTAATTTCTTCTCTTCCCTTTTAGTAACCCAGACTCAATCAAGAGAACAAAGCCTGCAGAGAAAGGGGCATATGTGTTACAGGTGTTTTTACTTTGGCAGCCATTTGTCAAAGGCATTTGAAGCCATTTCAATGCTAGTGGAGGTAATTGAGTGACATTGTGCTCTCTTCCTCATTGCCCACTATCCTTTCCTCCATCCACAAGTTTAAGTGTATTGTGAACAAAAAAAAAGTAGTGGCTGTATTTAGGGAAATACAACACATTAGGGAAATTGATTCCCACTTAGTGGAACACTGTCAGTGTGGAGTTCTGACTTTCCATTGGTAGTTCTGATGAAGAACACAAAGTTGTACCAGGGACTGTTTCTGTTGTTTTGTTTTTTAAATTGACCTCATTAAGATTTTCTACAAGTTTTTATGATAAAGGTCTTCGGGAGGATATGTGATCTCTCACTGAACATCTCACTTGATGACGGCCCTTCATCTAGGGGTCATGGGAAACCGCAGCCGCTGCTGGGAAAAGCCTCCTGGAGAATTTCCCCTGCAAAATAATGACCTTGTGCTTCATCTTATCCAGATTTATCCAAATAGGAGCTAGCATGTGCTTTTTTGGAGAAGGGAATGCCTCATACAGGATATGAGCTGCCCTTGGAAACCCACTTAGTAGTTGAATAGGTTTCAAGAAATTAAGATAAAATTGTTAGTCCAGGCCAGTGTGGCTCAGTTGGTTGAGCTTTGTCCCATGCAGTGAGAGGTCGCCAGTTCAATTCCCAATCAGGGCACAGGCCTGGGTTGCAGGCTGGATCTCTAGTAGGGGGCATGCAGGAGGCAACCAATAGATGGTTCTCTCTCTCTCTCAAATCAATCAAAACCTAATTAAAAATAGAAAATATCTAGGTTAAAAATCTAGTATTCTTAATATGAATTTGAATTTATATTTTTCAGTGCATTTAAATACATAAGATAATTTATAGATCTTGAGAGTGAAAGATCCCCTAAAGATTCAGGTAGACTTTCTGGGAAGTTTTATAGCATATACTAGAGGCCTGGTGCATGACATTCATGTGCTAGGGGCGGGCCCCTCAGCCCTGCCTGTGCCGTCTCGCAGTCCAGGACCCCTGGGCAGGAGAGGCTCCCGCCATCACTGCTGTGCTCACCAGCCACGAGCAGGCTTCTGGCTGAGCCATACTCTGGTAGTGCACTGACCACCAAGGGGAAACTCCTGTTTTGAGCTTCTGCCTTCTGGTGGTCAGTGCACATCATAGTGACTGGTTGTTCTGCCATTGGGTCGATTTACATATTAGCCTTTTATTATATAGGAGGATTGCTATATATTTTTGAGAAAGACTTAAGTAAAAAGAAGGTTTGCATGTGTGCACGCGCTCGTGCACACACACACACACACACACACACACACACACATCTTTTTATTTTAGAGTGTGTGGAAGCCTATTACATATTTTTCTTTCTGTGATGGACTTGGATTAGTTACTTTAAACTTTTCTCCACATCCCTAAAGTTTTGCCCTTATCCCTCTTGGACACTTCCTAGTTATTTCCCTGGTTTTCCCATTCCTCTACAGTTTTCCCATACTGTAGTTGATTATAAAGGAACCTGTTGTTCAATCTAAACAGCTTATATCAAAGGTCATTTTCAGATCTTCATGTTTTCTGGCATTCCATTTAAAAAGAGAATTATCACAGTCAAGATTTTTTCCTTAAGTATATATCTTTTCGGATCTTGCCAAAAAGCCTTTTTCATAGCTTTGAGGAAAGAGGTGCCTAGGAAAACAAAAGGAATGAAAGAGATTAAATTTACATGTTTGGGAGAAGTAGGAACAATATATGATTAAGATATTTGTGAAGTGTAAGCCCTATTTAAAGTTATAAAACTGTGGTCTTGAAATTTGAGAAAATTCTCTATTTGCTAGTCTTCAAAATGCTTTCACTTTTAATTGATACATAAATGTATTTTTGAATAACCCTTTGTTCCAGAAGGATAAATTAGAACAAAAAAATTATTTGTCTAATCACTTGTGGTTCAAATCAGAGGTAGCATTGGGTTCTTGGATTTAAGGTCAACATGTTTAGGAATTTTTAAAAGCCAAGATATCCTCAGTGACATGCATATCTGGTTCAGAATTGAGGTTTGATCTTAAAGGGTTTTTTTTTTTTTTTTAATGTCTCTGGTGAATTAGTAGACTAGTTTCCACCTAAAATGTATATGCAGCTGGGAGATGAAAAAGATCATGGGTTAGCAAATGTTTTATTTTGGACCAGTTGAATGAAGTAAGGAATCATTATATATCTTGTGGATATGAGGAGTAAATAAAAGCATTTCAGCTGCTCCATAGCTAGCTGTGTAAATGCTAGAAAGAGTAGATTCCATTCCTCCCCTTTAGTCCTGAATGGCCTAGTTAGTGCTAATCCACATTCTGTTAGAACAACTTTAAGTAATCTGTTACCAGGATAGTATAAATATAATTTAATCCACTTAAAATCATTATAGAATAGAATCTGAGGTTCATGTGCTTGAGGTTTTGTGCTCCACCTGTACAATTCAGAGCAACCTTGGTCCCGCCTACTGGAATTTGTTGTTTAAAGGACAACAGCTTATATACCGGGATGTGTATACAGCTAGTAACACTTGGAAACTATAACAAGAAGACAATTCAAACACTGAGAAAGACTACATCTCTACATTAAATACAGCATTAAGAGCTCATCGAAGTCATGGCTGAGGGCAGGACCGTGACCCCACAAAGAGATATTACACAGAAGTGCTTCCTCTCTTCCCCTCCCATTGCAGCTCCCAGGATACAAGCATTTCTAATGACATTTTTCTGAAGTAGGGTAGAGAATATTCTGGGGGGAAAAAAACACAGTTTAGTCTACTACACTCACATTAATGCCTATAACAAAACATGTGACACATAAGTAGTTTTGATTTTTTCTTGTTATCGGAGAATTGCCTGGATTGTCTTTCTCTGTTGCTAGTGGGAGTGGAGTTCTTGGGGAACATTTCCAGAGGAGAATGAGATGAAATACAATGATATGCTCTCTACTTTCTAAAAGCCTTCCTGGCCCTAGCCGGTGCTCAGTGGATATCGACCTATGGACTGAAGGGTTGCAGGTGCAGGGTGCATATCTAGGTTGCAGGCTGTGTCCCTGACCTCCATGGGGGTGTATGTGGGAGGCAACCAACCAATGTGTCTCTCTCATATCGATGTTTCTCTGGCTCTCCCTCTTCTTTTCACTCTCTAAAAGCTAATAGGAAAAATATCTTTGGGTGAGGATTAAAAACATAAAATGAAAGTCTTTCTCTGTGTTTTCTTGCCTGCTATTGTGGATTTATTGGCACACTCTTTACATTCTTGTTTTGAAACTTGCCATACATTGTGGGGGGTTATTAGAGATTTTTGGCAGAGGTAAGGAAGGCACTGACTGTTCCATCTAATGTAGTGGATTCTGTTAAAAGCACCTGGGAGACAGATTAAGGAGTCCATTGATTTCATCCAGCTTCACGCATATGTGAAACCCAACAAGTCTCTTCATTTCTGTGGTCCTCATTTGTAAAATGACTGCATCTGTGCTGTGTAATAGCATTGTGGTGAGGAGGTAACCATGAGTTTGGAAGCCTTTGGAACAGAATACAATGCAATACCAAATGGTTTAAGTATTACCAGGAGCCTTTTAAGTCATGGAGTTCAGTATTACTCATATTGAAGCTTTACTAAAATTGAATCATTTTTCAGAATGATTCAGTCTAAAGGACAACAGATCATATATATATGAATTCTTTTTTATTTTTCTTTAGATGGGAGACTTGAGATAAATCTGAGATAGAACATAAACATGTTTACTTACTTTTTTTAAACTTGATATTGTCAGAGATAAAACAGACTCAAGTTTTCAGAGGAGTGTTAAGGACACTCAACAGGCAGTAACTCCACCTGGATGGAGGTGACCAGGAGTTCAGAAATATTTTTAAGACTTTGGTGTATTAGTTTTTCAGAATTATTTGCAAGTTCTTTTAAAAAATCACTAATAAAATCTGATTTAGCCAAACAGAGTGATATAGCCACAATGGATGATATTCTGCAGCAGCCAAATCATTATTTATATGTATATATACTGTATGTACACATACATATATGTCCACACACATGCACATATACACAGATTTATTTGTGTATCTATGCATACATGGAAATGTGTAAAGTAAAAAATAAGATATAAAGTTATATGAGCAATATTTTAAAATAGGAGTGTGTAATTTGATTATGCATATATGTGCGAGGGTTAGGAACACTTTACATCAGCATATTAACAGTGGTTGCCAAGGGGTGAGTGAAAATTTTATATTACTCTTTTGTGGGGTGTTTTGGTTGATATTTTTGGATTTCTCTCTAATAAATTTACATTATTTTTGTGATTTAAATTATTTTAAATGCTAAATAGTCATTGGGGTATTTTACACTGTGAGTGAGAATAAGATGTGGAAAAATTTGATTTGTATAAAAACTCATAGAATTTTTCCTCTTTGTTAAAATAAGTAGTAGTTCCTGTTATTAAAAGTAGTACGCTGTGAATTTTAATGTTCTTAAAACTTAAGTTCATTGTGAACCATAGGATGCCAATTTCATTGATGATGCTGATAATTGTAGGAAATATACATGTGTATATTTTCACTAGTCAGGCTGGGTCACTGCTTCCCAAGCCTTAGAGTCCAAGCCTTCATTCATGTAGGCCTCAAGTTAGTGATCAAGAGAGATCTAATTAACATTTATTTGAAATATTTTTATAAAAAAGTGACACAACTTTTTACATTTGGGGAAAACTTGGGTAAGTTAAGGGGCTTGGCTTGGATATATTTAAAGTTAAAACATGCACTATAATTTTAAGTTCTAAATTGATTATGTTACACATTGTTATTTGATTTAGTGGGTGGTTTTGAGAGATGGTCTGGACAAGTGGTCTTTTTTTTTTTTTTTTACTGAGAGGAAGGGAGAGGGAATAGAGAGTTAGAAACATTGATGAGAGAGAAAAGGATATCCATCAGCTGCCTCCTGCACACCATTTACTGGGGATATGCCCCCAACCAAGGTACGTGCCCTTGATGGGAACCGAGCTGTCCATAGGCCGACGCTCTATTCACTGAGCCAAACTGGTTTTGGCTGGGCAAGTGGTCTTTTAATATAAGTATGTATCTTGGAGTAGCTTCAACGTATGAACCAGGAGGTCACGGTTTGATTCCTGGCCAGAGCACATGCCCGGGTTGCAGGCAGGATCCCCAGTAGGGGATGTGCAGAAGGCAGCCAATCAATGATTCTATCTCTTCCTCTCTGAAATCAATAAAAATATATTTAAAAAAAGAAAAAGAGAGAATCCAAGATGGCGGCATAGGTAAACACCTACACTGCTGCCTCGCACAACAATGTCAAAACTACAACTAAAAGACAGAACGGACATCATCCAGAACCACAGGAAAGCTGGCTGAGTGGAAGTTCTACAACTAGAAGGAAAGAGAGGGGCTCACAGAGACCCAGAGGAGCTGCAAAAAGCTGAGGTATGGAGACAAGTTCACGTGGAGATAGCGAGCGACAGCAAACCTGGCTAGCCTTCTCTGGCGGGAGAGAGAGGAGACTCTCAAAGGCATTGAACCCCTTATCCTATGACACTAAACCTCTGATCCAGCCGAAATTCATTCGGGGGGGGGGGAGTTTGAACTGTGAAGGGAGAGAAGTGCACGAAAATTTGGGAGAGTCGCAAAAGAGCAGAAGTCTGGTGGCGCACACAGCACTGCACACAGAGAGGACAGACTGCTGATTGTGCCACTGGCTTTCACGAGTGGGCGGGAGACAGACCCTCCCAACTATGCCACTTCTAACTTCACTAAACCCCAGTTTTGGGCGAAACCCTGGGGACCCAAACTCGTGTGGTCCCGTAGCACAGGGGAGCTGGAAAGGCAGCAGTCTAGAGGCACTGGGAAGGGATTACAAACAAAAGAAATGGAGGAAAAAAAACGACTGGATATAGAGTTCAAAACCACGCTTATAAGGCTTTTCAAGAATATGCTAGAAAAGATGGATACATTTAGCAAGTCCCTAGAGGAGATGCAAAAGGACTAACTAGAGATGCAAAAGATCCAACTAGAGATGATAAAGGACCAAATAGAAATTAAACATATACTGACTGAAAAAAAAATTATACAGAGACATAACAGCAGACTAGTGGAAGGCAAGAATCAAGTCAAAAATTTGAAATATAAACAATCAGAAAACACTCAACTCGAAAAGCAAGAAGAGAAAAGAATCCAAAAATGTGAAGATAATGTAAGGAACCTCTGGGACAGCTTCAAATGTACCAACATCAGAATTGTGGGGGTGTAGAAGAGAGAGAGCAAGATACTGAAAACCTATTTAAAGAAATAATGACTGAAAACTTCCCACATCTGGTAAAAGAAATAGACTTACAAGTCCAGGAAGCACACAGAACCCATATAAAAGGAATCCAAAGAGGTCTACACCAAGACACAT
This sequence comes from Lasiurus cinereus, assembly GCA_011751065.1. Taxonomy (NCBI): domain Eukaryota; kingdom Metazoa; phylum Chordata; class Mammalia; order Chiroptera; family Vespertilionidae; genus Lasiurus; species Lasiurus cinereus. The sequence continues at coordinate 4,705,965 of JAAGEH010000014.1, read as the reverse complement.
CATCATTAAAATACCAAGAGCAAAAGACAAAGAGAGAATATTAAAAGCAGCAAGAGAAAAACAAATACCTACAAGGGAGCACCCATACGACTGTCAGCTGATTTCTCAACAGAAACGTTGCAGGCCAGATGGGAGTGGCAAGAAATATTCAACGTGATGAATAGCAAGAACCTAAAACCAAGAATACTCTATCCAGCAAAGCTAACATTCAGAATTGAAGGGCAGATAAAGAGCTTCACAGATAAGAAAAAGCTAAAGGAGTTCATCAGCTCTAAACCAGTATTATATGAAATGCTGAAAGGTACTCTTTTAGAAGAGGAAGAAGAAAAAGGTAAAAGCCAAAAAATTATGAACAACAAATATATATCTGTCAACAAGTGAATCTAAAAATTAGATCAACAGAATAAACTGGTGAATATAGTAGAATCTGGAGCACAGAAAGGGAGTGGACTGATAATTCTCAGGGGGAAAGGGGGAAGAGGGGTACAGGGAGTGACTGGACAAAAATCATACACCTACGGACTCATCAATTGGGGGGAAAGGTAAGGGTAGAGGGGAGGGGAAAAAAGACAAATGTAATCTGAATAATAAAGATTTAATTAAAAAAAGAAAAAAGGAGAGAATGAGTTTTTGTTGTGGCTTTAAGTTGTGTTTCTCATGGTTTGCTTGTGAGATCAGTGTAAGGAAACTACTGTGCTGTTGTGTTTTCTTGGCAAAGGAAGTTATAAAAGATAGTCCTTGCACTCATAAAGTGCTTTGGCTGCAGGACGTGAACTCCTGGTGGGTGAATCTGATTTGGGAACTGGTCCTGCACTTATTTCTCCAGCCACTGTTTTTCTTGGTGTGGGCGAAAAGGAACAAATGTTTTATCCTGATTGTACAAGTCCCTTGCCTAGTGTGAATTGTTAAGCCTGCACTATGAGGTCATATCTTTGGCTGTACAAATCAAGTCTTTCCCTTTGCATATAAGAAGGCTGAAATATTTGGTGAATTTCTATTTACCAGGCGTTCTTTATCTCAGGTTTGTGAAAAATGGTTATTATGTAAAGAGGAAAAACAGGATGGACTTTTCCAGTTAACTGGGCATGAAATAGTGATTTCCCTCAACTCCACCCGGTCTGTAAATGGAACATCCATGACTCACTTCTCAGGGGCACACAGGCACTTTTGTGACCAGTGTTTGAATGGGAGGGTGGGTTGGGGATGGAAGGAGATGGGCTGGCATCCCACTTGTGTTCAGTCAGAATCTGTCCAGCTGCCTTTATAATGGACTTCTGAAAAGGACAATGTGCCTTCTCACATATCAGGCTACATATTTTTTTCTTATTGCACTTTCTGTTTGGGCCAAAATAATGCAACATATTAAATGCAATAAATGTAGCCATTAATACTATAATGCTGTGGATAAATGTTGTATAGCACAGTGCTCTTTCTCTTACATAAGATTTTACTGTCAGATTCCTCTTTAGCTGTGTACCTTTCACTTCAGTATATATTTAGAATATTTTTCTAGTTATTTGTCCCTGAATCTTGCTTAATTTGTAGATTGTGCTCTGGAAAATGTTGCCAGCATAGTGTTTAAAGAGATACATATACTGTACTGTTTTAGGAAGATGATTTTATCACCACACCTAAGACTTTTTAATCATAAATAAGTACATTTCTGTATTTGATATTCTACATCTTTTAATAAATGATCATTGGTGTTCAATTATCCATTGTTGTCTAATTGAAAATGACCAATTAATGGAGGTTGTCTAAGTGAGAGTGGCCATTGGGGCAGTAGAGTTGGATTGAGAACCAACATATCTAATGGAGCCCTCAGACTGGGTTCCAGTAAAGACAGTTGCATGTTGGAAATTAATAATTTAATTAAGCAGCATGTGTCAATAACCCTAATTCGGAGTGTTTATGACAGAAATATTTTTCAAGGAAAATTCAGAGTCTAGTTATTTGAATGTACTCCACATTGTATATATAAATATCAGCAGAAAGTAAATATGTACACGAGTTTACTTGGAAATTTAACAAAACCTAAGAAATATACTAATTTTAGAAGTCTCTGCTTTTTCTCGATTTTAGGTATATTCAATACTTTATAATCCTAAATGCAGTATCACCAAAATTTAAAGGTCAGTTATTAATTCTATTTATTTGTAGCCTACTCTGACCAAAAGGTATGTGTGTGTGTGTTCAATATTTTATTTATGATATACTTCCACAGAACACATTAACATTTACTTTGACAGTTTTATGAACAGAATATGAGAATTTGCTTACAAGTACACATATACCAGTTAAGTGGAATTGAGTGGATTTTTGCATTTCATTGAATGAATTTTATTAACTAAACTTTTTGTCAGTTGTCATGGCAACTCTATTTCTTCACAACTTGAGTACAAGTTAGATGTTAACCAGCACATTCCTCAAGGGATGAAACGGGTGTTGATTTAGGATGTGTTAGGAAGAAGCAACAGAATCAACAGTTTGATCAGTTCTGCTTTTAACACTTTATAAATACTTCAGATTGCCAACTCTTTCTCCCTGTTGTACTCAGAAATTGGACCTTTTTTTTCTACCTTACAGTTGAAAACTTAGAGGTGATGGAAAAGAAATTCAGGCTGTTTGCTATCATTTATCTCTTAATTAGCTATCCCTATTTACTCAAGATCTTTTATAAAATCTGATTGAGAAATATTGACAATATTTTAAGAATTTGCCACTTTAAAGCATACATTTGAAAGTAACTGAAGGGAACAAGAAAATAACGTGTTATGGGTAGAGCACCCATATGGGAGTTCTAAATCCTAGCCACTGCCTTTGTGTCAGTAGTGTTTGGCAGGAAATTGTATTTAATAAAATACCTGTTGAATAAATGAATATGAGTTTTTCAAACTGACGATCCTTAAAGATTCTCTGATATTCCAGAATCTGATGTCTTGATATTTTTAGTAGGGAATTGCATTTTTTGATGTTTTTGGCATGCATTGTGACATTTTTTAAAGGATTCTGTTAAAAATATTTTCTTCTTTTCATTAATATTAATGGGTTGTTTTTCAGATATCAAATTCAGAGGATAATACTCTAAAGGGACCTCCTGTCTTCCCAAACAAACCAAAAATGAAAAAAGAGATCCAGTTGTAAAGTCTCACAAGTATTGAACATGACCTACTGAAAAAAGGAAATTTGCAAATCTCTGAAATCATTAGCTGACTGTTATTAATTTTAGATTTACTGGAATTCCTCTGTGTCTTGCTAAAACTGAAATACATTATAGAATAAAATTAGCCAACTGGTTCAAATTTAAAATATAGCACACTTAATTATAAAAACAGTATTGGTATTCTGAACCCTGCACAGACTGTTACATGAAGTAAGTGCTTTAGACAAAAGATGGAACCATCTCTGCTTTCCATTTGAAAAAATAATTTAAAAGTGAGTTTATAAATATGACAAGTTCTTTTAAGAAGAGTATAATCCAGACTAACATATCATTAATGATGGCTATACTGTGTGAGGGAGTGAACTATGAGTAAACATTTCCCTAAGCATATCAGGCAATTGCTGTTTGCTTTAAATGGTACAGTGAATAAGTTGCTAGGGCAAAAGGAGATAGCAGGAACTACTGTCTCTGCCCAAAGGGAGAAGGACCCTTGGCAGCCACTTGGTTGTTTCCAAGTTGCTGGGCTCCATGGTGACCCTATGAACACTGATACCTAACCCCTGCTGTAGGATACTATACATGGCTTAGTGCATGGGTTACTGAAAATTGTTTACAAATTAAATTATGACTTCACTTTCTTCAATATTATTAATTTTTAAATGCACCAGATAAAGAATCGAAATTGTAAAATGATATACAGTGGTACCTCGAGATACGAGTGCCCTAACATACGAGATTTTGAGATACGAGCCATTGAGCAAGCGATTTTTGCTTTGAAATACGAGCAACAGTTGAGATAGGAGTAATCATGCGGATCAGCCTGCTGCACACGACCCACCAGTTTACTGCGACTCGAGCATCTCATAGTTTCCCACGCCTCAAGGTTACAGAACGAATTAAACTCGTATCTCGAGGTACCACTGTACATTGAAATATAAGTCTCTCATTTCACATCCCTCATCCTTCTCCCCAAAGGCTAAAACTATTATTCTTATCTTTTTAAATATATTTTATTGATTTTTTACAGAGAGGAAGGGGGAGAGATAGAAACATCAATGAGAGACATCTATCAGCTGCCTCCTGTACGCCCCCTACTGGAGATGTGCTCACACCCAAGGTACATGCCATTGACCGGAATCGAACCTGGAACCTTTCAGTCCGCAGGCCGACGCTCTATCCACTGAGCCAAACCAGTTTCGGCCAAAGGCTAAAATTATTATACCACTTTCTTTTATATTCTTCCAGAAATATTCTATGCAAATACAAGAAGAAAAAAGTATCTTTCATTCACAAAACTGTGGTTGATATACACACTGTTCAGCATTTTGCTAATAGTTGCCCATTATTCTGTTGAATAAATACATGTATAATGCTTTAACCCAGTGGTTCTCAAGTCTGACTGGACATTAAAGTTACCTAGAAAGATTTTATTTTATTATTTTTTATTTTAATAAATATTGTTCAGATAATTACAATTGTTCTTCTTTTTTCCCCCCATAGCTCCCCTCCACCCGGTTCTCACCCCCCCCTCTGCCCTTACCTTCCCCTCCCCATTGTCCTCATCCATAGGTGTACAATTTTTGTCTAGTCTCTTTCTGCACCCCCTTTATCCTTTTCCCCCTGAGAATTGTCAGTCCACTCTCTTTCTATGCCCCTGATTCTATTATATTCACCATTTTATTCTGTTCATCAAATTTTTTATTCACTTGATTTTTAGATTCACTTGTTGATAGATATATATTTGTTGTTCATAATTTTTATCTTTACCTTTTTCTTCTTCTTCCTCTTCTTAAAGAGTACCTTTCAGCTTTTTCTTATCTGTGAAGCTCTTTATCTGCCGTTCAATTCTGAATGATAGCTTTGCTGGATAGAGTAATCTTGGTTGTAGGTTCTTGCTATTCATCACTTTGAATATTTCTTGCCACTCCTTTCTGGCCTGCATAGTTTCTGTTGAGAAATCAGCTGACAATCGTATGAGTGCTCCCTTGTAGGTAATTTAACTCTTTTTCTCTTGCTACTTTTAAGATTCTCTCTTTGTCTTTTGCTCTTGGCTTTTTAATTATGATGTATCTTGGTGTGGTCTTCTTTGGATTCCTTTTGTTTGGGGTTTTGTGTGCTTCTGGACTTGGATGTTTATTTTTCTTACCAGATGGGGGAAGTTTTCAGTCATTATTTCTTCAAATAGATTTTCAGTATCTTGCTCTCTCTCTTCTGGCACCCCCATAATTCAGATGTTGGTATGCTTGAAGTTGCCCTAGAGCAGCAGTTCTCAACCTGTGGGTCGCGACCCCTTTGGGGGTCAAACGACCTTTTCACAGGGATTGCCTAAGACCATCGGAAAATGCAGATATTTACATCACGATGCATAACAGTAGCAAAATTTCATGGTTGGGGGTCACCACCACATGAGGAACTGTATGCAAGGGTCGCGGCCTTAGGAAGGTTGAGAACCACTGCCCTAGAGACTCCTTACACTATCTTCACATTTTTGGATTCTTTTTTTTTTAAATTAAATCTTTATTATTCAGATTATTACATTTGTTTTTCCTTTTTCCCCTCCATAGCTCCTCTCCACCCAGCTCCCACCCCTCCCTCTGCCCTTAGCTCCCTCCCATTGATCTCATCCATAGGTGTATGATTTTTGTCCAGTCTCTCCCTGTACACCCCTCACCCCTTCCCCCCTGAGAATTATCAGTCCACTCCCTTTCTGTGCTCCTGATTCTGTTATATTCACCAGTTTATTCTGTTGATCAAATTTTTAATTCACTTAATTTTTAGATTCACTTGTTGATAGATATGTATTTGTTGTTCATAATTTTTTATCTTTTACCTTTTTCTTCTTCCTCTTGTAAAAGAGTACCTTTCAGCATTTCATATAATACTGGTTTGGAGTTGATGAACTCCTTTAGCTTTTTCTTATCTGTGAAGCTCTTTATCTGCCCTTTAATTTTGAATGATAGCTTTGCTGGGTAGATTATTCTTGGTTGTAGGTTCTTGCTATTCATCACTTTGAATATTTCTTGCCACTCCCCTCTGGCCTGCATCATTTCTGTTGAGAAATCAGCTGATAGTCATATGGGTGCTCCCTTGTAGGTAATGACCTGTTTTTCTCTTACTGCTTTTAATATTCTCTCTTTGTCTTTTGCTCTTGGTATTTTAATGATGATGTGTCTTGGTGTAGTCCTCTTTGGATTCCTTTTATATGGGTTCTGTGTGCTTCCTGGACTTGTAAGTCTGTTTCTTTTACCAGATGTGGGAAGTTTTCAGTCATTATTTCTTTAAATAGGTTTTCAGTATCTTGCTTTCTCTCTTCTGGCACCCCCACAATTCTGATGTTGGTACATTTGAAGCTGTCCCAGAGGCTCCTTACGTTATCTTCACATTTTTGGATTCTTTCCTCTTCTTGCTTTTCGAGTTGAGTGTTTTCTGATTGTTTATATTTCAAATTTTTGACTTGATTTTTGCCTTTCTCTAGTCTGCTGTTAGGACTCTGTATAATATTTATTATTTCAGTCAGTGTATGTTTAATTTCTAGTTGGTTCTTTGTCATCTCTGGTTGGATCTGTTCCATCTCTAGTTGGTTCTTTTTTATCTCCAGTTGGTTCTTTTTCATCTCCTGTTGGGTCTCGCTAACTTTATCCAACTTTTCTAGGATATTCTTGAAAAACCTTATAAGCATGGTTTTGAACTCTATGTCCAGTCATTTGTTTTCCTCCATTTCTTTTGTTTGTGATCCCTTCCCTTGTCTTGGCATTTTCACTATGCCGGGGAAACTTCTGTGTTGGATTCAGCCTTATGATACCAGACTTGCAAAACTGCAGAAGCCTCTGCTGAGCTTGGGAGGGGTGGAGTCTCAGGGCTTAAGGGACCGCCTTGCCTTCCAGTTGGGCCCGCCCTCCACAGCCTCTGAGTCTCATGTGACTGGGTAATCACTGGAGCGGTCCCTTTGCGCGCGCGCACTTTCTCTCGCAGTCCCTCTAGACTGCTGCCTTTCCGGCTCCCCTGCGCTCCAGGACCATATGAGTCTGGATCCCCAAGGGTTTCGCCGCCGCTCTCTCCACGCCGCTCTCTCTGTACCTCAGCTTTTCACAGCTCCTCTGGGTCTCTGTGAGCCCCTCTCTTTCCTTCTAGTTGTAGAATTTCCACTCAGCCAGCTTTCCTGTGGTTCTGGATGATTTCTGTTCTGTCTTTTAGTTGTAGTTTTGAAATTGTTGTGCGAGGCAGCAGTGTAGTTGTTTACCTATGCCGCCATTTTGGATTCTCCTCCTGGATTCTTTTTTCTTTTTTCTTTTCTAGTTGATTGTTTTTTGCTTCTTTGTATTTGAAATGTTTGACTTGATTCTTGTGTTCTTCTAGTCTGCTGTTAGGTCTCTATAATATTTTTTTATTTCAGTCAGTGTATGCTTAATTTCTAATTGGTCCTTTTTCATATCCTCGAGGGTCTCGTTAAATTTATCGACCTTTTCTAGGAAATTATTGAAAAATCTTATAACTGTGATTTTGAACTCTATATCCAGTCATTTGTTTTCCTCCATTTCTTTCTTTGTGATCTGTTCCTTTGTTTCCTCATTTTCACTGCTTCCCTGAGTAGCTTTGTGTGCTAGGTGTCCTATATGGCCCTGTAGCTCCGCCTCCCCAGTTACCTGAGGTGGACACTCTTGGTTCACCCCTTTGTGGACTGTGTGCACAACCTTGTTGTAGTTAAGTCTTGATTGTTGTTGGTATCACTGGGGAAATTGACCTCCATTCCAGTTGGCTGTGAGGATCAGCTGTGTTTATGCAAACTTCTGTGCTGGAGTTAGCCTTATGGATAAGACTTGCAAAATTGCAAAAGCCTCTGTGCTTGGCTTGGCTGGGGCGGAGTCTCAGGCCTGAGCAGACAGCCTTGGCTTCTGTCAGCCCTGCCCTGTGAGGCCTCTGGGTCTCAGTGTCCCTCAGTAATTGCTCCAGTCTCTCTGCACAGCCAAGCACACTAATTTAATTGATTTGAATTGGGGCCTACATTTTGTCTTTATGAAACCCTAGTCAGACAATTTTCACATGCAGCCAAGTGCATGTGCCTCCAGACCTCTGCCTTTTGCAGCTCCTCTGAATTTCCATGCACTCCTCCCTTTTCCTGACAGTTCAGACCCCCCTGTATTAGTCTCATCCGGAACTGGGTGTCAGTGCAGTTGGAACTGGGGTTCAGTGCAGTCCAGAGTTTCCATCTCCCTCCCTCTAGAGCAGTGGTTCTCAACCTTTCTAATGCCATGACCCTTTAATACAGTTCCTCATGTTGTGGTGACCCCCAACCATAAAATTATTTTTGTTGCTACTTCATAACTGTAATTTTGCAACTGTTATGAATCGTATCTGTGTTTTCCAATGGTCTTAGGCAACCCCTGTGAAAGTGTTGTTCAACCCCAAAGGGGTCGCGACCCACAGGTTGAGAACCGCTGCTCTAGAGGAAGCCAGCCAGACACCCCGCTGCCCATCCTCTCCACGTGTGCTACTCTGTACCTCAGCTTTTTGTAGCTCCTCCTAGTCTTCGTGAGCCCCTCTTTCTCTTTTAGTTGTAGAATTTCCACTCAGTCAGGTTTCCTGTGGTTCTGGATGATGTCCTTTCTGTCTTTTAGCTGAATTGTTGTGTGAGACAACTCTAGTCTGCTGTTAGGTGTTCACCTAGGCTGCTATCTTGGTTTCTCTGCACGTATTTTTTCACCTAGAGAGATTTTAAATGCCCCCACCATTCTCCCAGAGATCCTGATTTAATTGTTCTGAATTGGGGCCTACGTGTCTGTCTTTATGAAACCCTAGTCAGATAATTTTCATGTGCAGTCAAGCACACTCATTTTAACCATCCCACTATTGTAGGATACTTATATTGTTTTCAGGCTTTTTTTTTTTTTTTTTTTTAGAGATTGTGAACTTCCTGGTCAGAAGATCCTTGTAGATAAGCTCAAGTATATTTCTAAAATAAGGACCCAGGATGGAGTTTCTGCCTAATTGTTCTTTAGAGCCCTGCCTATTTATACTCCTGCTAATAGCAAAGTGGCTGTTTAGTGGAGGTGATTTCAAGTACCCTACAGAAACAATACTGGCAGAGAGGTGGTGAAACTCACACCCAGTGCACTCTTGGTACTTGTTGATCACTTGTGTAGTCTAATGTCATGCTGATTGTTTTAAGTTCTTTTATAATTAAGTTTGGTTGTACTATGTGGACATAAGAATGCTCACCTTTTTTTTTTTTTTAGTGTATTTTATTGATTTTTTACAGAGAGGAAAGGAGAGGGATAGAGCTAGAAACATCAATGAGAGAGAGACATTGATCAGCTGCCTCCTGCATGCCCCCTACTGAGGATGCGCTCACAACCAGGATATATGCCCTTGACCGGAATCGAACCCGGGACCTTTCAGTCCCCAGGCTGATGCTCTATCCACTGAGCCAAACCAGTTTCGGCTGTTCACCCTTTTTTGACTCCAGTGATTTAAAAGAGAAAAAATTCTTTGCATGAAGTTAAAAAAAAACAAAAAGCAAGAAAACTTTTATGCATGGAGATGTTCTTTATACATTATCATTATAATGATAAAAATCTAAAAATCATAATAGTGATCTAGCAATAGGAAAGTGGCTAAATTGTGATGTTAGCTCATGGGATTTTATATAATGGTTAAATGAATATGAGGATTGTATTAATATAATCAAATTATATAATTTAATATATTAACATACAATTATATTAAATGTAATTACTATAATACATTATATATAATTATCAACATATTATTAACTCATCAGTATTCAATATAATCCTATATAATAATGAAGTAATATGCAAATTAACCCTTACTCCCTCACAAGATGGCTGCCTACAACCAGTCTGACAGGGTGGTTAGTGAGGGATGACCAAAAGACTGAACAAGCAGGCTGTGTGGGGTAACCAGGCCAGCAAGAAGGCAGTTGGGGGCGATCAGGCAGGCAGGTAAGCAATTAGGAGCCAACAGTCCAGGATTGTGAGAGTGATGTCCGACTGCTGGTTTAGGCCCATGATTGAGCCTAAATTGGCAGTCAGACATCCCCCAAGGGGTCCAGGATTGGAGAGGGTGCAGGCTGGGCTGAGGGGACACCCCCTTACCTGCGCCCCGGACCTCTAGTGTTAATATAATCAAGTGCTTGAGATAGTAAATGAAGAAACCAAAATCAATTAGTACATACAAGATGGATGAATATATTAGCGAAATATGTAAATTGTGACCAGGTTCTACAAAGGAAACAGAAATACAACAGTTGTTGTGATGCGGTAATGAGCTTATGGGTAAATAACCTTTAAAGTTTCTTTATTATAAAACTAGAGGCCTGGTGCATGAAATTTTTACATGGGGTGAGGGGTTTGCTTAGCCCAGCCTGCACCCTCTCCAATCTGGGACCCCTTGGGGGATGTCTGACTGCCAGTTTAGGCCCAATCCCGGGGTTTGGGCCCATTCTGGCAGTTGGACATCCCTTTCACAATCTGGGACCACTGGCTCCTAACTGCTCATCTGCTTGCCAGCCTGATCACCTCTAACTGCCTTTGCCTGCTGGTCTGATCGCTCCTTACTACCCCCCCCTTACTGGTCTGGCCACCCCTTAGTGCTCCCCCCACCCCTTTGTGCCAGCCTGGTTGTCCCTAACTGCCTCCCTGCTGGCTTGGTCACTCCTAAATGTCCCCCCCCCTCCCCCGCCAACGTGGTCACCCCCAACTGCCCGCCCCTTGCAGCCTGCTGTTCAGTCATTTGGTCATCCCTCACTAACCCCCCTGCCGGCCTTGTCACCCCTGACAGGCTGATGTTCAGTTGTTTGGTCATCCTCACTAATCCCCCTGCCGGCCTAGTCACCCCACACAGCCTGCTGTTAGGTCATCCATCCAATTGTTTTGGTCATGATGGCCCCTGGCTTTTTATATATTAGGATTGTGTGGGCAAAAAATAAAATTAGGAAGAAAATGTTTTATAATGCAAATAGCCATTTATGGCTTTGAGATGTATTTGCACATTATAAACCTTGTTAATTAGTGGACATATTATTGAATGTGTATGTTAAAGGCTTCTCTTAATTAAGATGCCTGTAAATAGCTATTTCTCAAGAATTTTAAAGGACACACCTTTAGTGTCTGTAGGAAATAAAAATTACCATGTGCTGAGGACTGTGCTGAGTTGTTTTTATTTATTCATCTCACTCATGTCTCACAGTTATCCTTTGAGATTAAGTATTAGGTGATTTATAGGTTATAAGGTTATAATTTATAAGTGAAAAATTGAGGCTTGCTGGAGATTACTGGGTGGTTAACTAGTGAGCTGGGGATTCAAACCCAAGTCAGTGAGTTCTTTCCTCTTTGCAGGTTAACATATTTGAAGTATCAAAGAAGTTAAGATTCTATGGAGTTTTTAGGAAATTATGAAGTCTAAATATTATTTTGAAGGAGTTCCCATTTAATTACACAATAAATGTTAAGATTTAAAAAGTAATTGATAGTTCTGGCCAATGTGGCTGAGTTGGTTGAGTATCATCCCATGCACCAAAAGGTCACCATGTCTATGTTGCAAGCTTGATCCTTGGTCAGGGCGGGTGAGACAGCTGATCAATATTTCTCTCTCACTCTCATCTTTCTCCTCCTTTCCTCTCTCTCTAAAAAACAAACAAGTCCTCATTTATAAAAAACAACAACAAATAAGCAAAAACCAAGGTATCCCAACCTGTGTGCCTCCTGCACCCCAACCCCCTTACTGTGGGTGGAATCTGCTACCTGGGCATGTTCCTTGACTGGAAATCAAACTGTGAGCTCCTGGTTCATAGGTTGACACTCAGCCACTGAGCTATACTGGCTGAGCTCGATTTGTATTCTTTCTGTTGTTTGTTTTTTGGATTTGTATTCTTGAGATCAGTTTGCACTTACAATGTAGGGCACATTATTTCTCTGAGTTTTTCAACTGTAAAATTGTTGTAAAATTGCTTTTCTTACAAGTTGTCCTGAAGACTAGAGATAATATATGTCAGTCAAACCTACTGCATAGTCCTTAGTACCTATTATGCAATCAATAAATGGTGGCCCCTCCCTCCCTCTGTTCTTCCCTCCCTTCCTTCCTTCCCTCTCCTTCCCACTCCCCCTCTTCTACTCCCATTCCTTTTCCCCTTCCCTTCTTTTCCCTCCCCTCTTGTTAATCCTCACCTGAGGATATTTTTCCATTGATTTTTTTTTTTTTTTTAGGGAGAGTGGAAGAGAGAGGGAAACACAGAAAGGAACATCCATGTGAGAGAAACACATCAATTGGTTGCCTCCTGCACACCCAGGTCAGGGAGGAGCCCGCAACCAAGGTAATGTGCCCTTGACCAAAACCGAACCCGTGAGACTCTTTGATTCTCCTGTCTACACTCTATCCACTGAGCCAAACCGGCCAGGGCTAATGGTGGCTCTTTTAACTCTTAGAGCCTTAAATATTATTTGTCTCCTCCTACAGCTACTTTTCTGTATTAATCTCATCGCAGATTGTAGGGAAATTGCAAGTAGTTTGTCTTTATCAAAAGGTGGAATTCCCTCTCTAAAGGCATTAGGGAGCCATGCACTTTTGAGTAGTGGATTGATGAAGCTGTTTGCTCTTTTGGTACTGGGATCCAAGTAAGTAGTTTTATGATATCAATATGCAGAATCTGTTTTTCCCATATCCCCCAAATCCAGACCTCTTATTTTCAAAAGGAAACCACAAAACTGATATAACAGAAACATTCTGCTCCCATTTAATGTTTCCCTCCCAGCTTGTGGCAAAATCCATACTTGGTAAACCTATCAAATCAGTTGACCGACCTCCCTCCTTCCCTCGATACTTTCTTTGTTTAGAGCAGTTTGAGATTTATGGTAAAACTGAGAGGAAAGTACAGAGATGTCCCATACACCCTCTACCACCAAACATGCACAGAAAAGGGCAGGGACAGGGTAATGGTGATGGGGACTGGGGAGCAGGGAAAAGACTGGAGAGAGAAAGGCATTTGCTCAGAAGCTGGAAAAAGGAGAAACTTACAATTGTCAAGTAATCTCATCTTGCTGAAGTGTTAAGTACAGTCCCTAATTGTGTGGGGGTGCGAAGGAAAGTATGCAACCTCTGCTTGCTCCAAATAAAACTGTTAAAAAGCAATCTAGTTCTAGCAAGTATAAACCTCTGCTTTGATTTGTTCATCATTTTGTCTTCCTCCTTCTAGTTTTCTTCCTTTCAAATCTAGGTTGCATTGGATGTTGCTCTTAGAGCTGATGACTGTGTCACACTGCTCTTGAGACTACTCCAGCCAGCATTGAGTTTTACTGCTTGGACTGTTAAAGTCAATATTGTGTTTAACACAGCGGTAGTAGCTATGTGAGTTGTTTTGAGATTGCCTTGATCCTGCTAGCATATTAAGTAGCTGTTTAAGAGGAAGGCTCTTTTCAGAATTATATCAAAATTAGCATCTAATTGTCAGAATTGTTGTGGTCCAATAAGCAGACCATAGTGGGTAACTTCCCTGGTGTTAAAGTATTGCTGCTAGTATAATGTGCTAGACCTGTGCTCTCTCCTTTTATGTTAAAAACCTTTATTTGCAAAGCACTGGGCCTTTAGTACCCCAAATATATTTTTAGTGGGAGAGGGGCACAGTTTTCCCTAGGGATAAAATAATAGGGTCTCTCTTCTCCTTCAAAACAAACTCCAAAGTATTGTTAATCTATCGGTTATCTCTCCTCTGTTTAAAAGACTTCCCTTTTCTTTCCATCCTAGAAATATGTGGGATGCGGGACCTTGCGCCATAAGCAGATTTTATATTTATTTTTCTTCCCCTCCCTCTCCCTCTCTCCTGCCCAACCTCCTGACATTCTCAGAAAAGGCCCATCATCTTAGTTCCTGTGTGGCCTTATGGGGGCAGATGGGGAGGTCTTTTGACCTCCTTTGGTTTAGGCTCTGGGTGGCCTAAAAAATAATCACAGCTGGAATTCTCCATCTGGTTCCATCCAGTCCAAAGCCTGGCCCAATCTAACTTACTAAGATTTGAGGCTGAGATTTGGCACCAAAGCTTAACAAGTAATTAAGGGTTTATATATCTTCAATTGCTTTCTCTGAATGTTGTTTCCTTGGGGACCTAACTGGAATGCATGGAGGAATGTGCATATTTCAAAAAAAAAAAACTACATGAGATCTAAAACTGAAAGAGGGAAGTGTTATCAAAAAGGATAAATAATTCTGAAAAGTAGTAATGTATAAAATAACATTAAGGTTTTGAGGCTGAGTAACCTGTGAGAATTATAGCATAATTAATGGAAATAACACAGTTATAAGGAGAATGACTTTTAAAGGGGGAGTGTATACGTTTGGTTTTGTATATCCTGAGTTGGAGATACAGTGGATATTCCAAGTAGTGATGTTTATGAAGTATTGGTTGTCAAGGGAGACATTAAGCCAGTATTTGCCAGAGAGCCTGAGAAATCCATATTTTGCTCTTAAGACTTTTTTCTATTCTCTTCCTCATAATTACTCTTGTCAAAATTCTTTTTTGTTCTTCTAAACTCAATTCAGATGTTACCAATGATTGTCTTTGTTGATTGCCCCCAAATGGGCATGCCCTCTGAATTCTTGAATTTAGATTTCTAGTGTGTGTGTGTGTGTGTGTGTGTGTGTGTGTGTGTGTGATTTTTTTTTTCATGGCACAACATTCTACTAGTTGTTTTTCTAATTATGCAAATGCTACCAGATTATACCTTGAGTGCAAGCAACATTATATGTATGTCCTTGCAGTGTGTAGCATAGCACTGAGTATAGGAGCTCAGAAAATGTTTAAATGTATTTATTTTAACCCATTTGTTTTCAGCTAGTACCACTGCTTAGAGAAATATGAATTTTATTACTCATTATATAAAGTTTCTTTAACAATTTTGCATAAATTTGTCTCTGAAGCTTTAAGAACATCTCCCATGCTTGTATTTTAGAATTTAGCCGATAAGTGTGCTTATACTGTAAACCTGGCTCTAACCAAATAAAGTCTATTTTGAGAGCGATAGCGCTGTTCTTTCTCATACTCACTACTGCATTTAGCATCCTATCCTGCTGTTTTTTTTTGTTTTTTTCTTTTTAATCCTCACCAGAGGATATATTTAGAAAGAGGAAGGGTGAGAGCAAAACAGACATTGATGACTATCTCCCATGTGCACCCCAACTGGGTATTGAACCTGCAACCTAGATATGTGCCCTGATGAGGCATTGAACCTCCAACTTTTTGGTGTGTAGGTCAGTGCTCCAACCACTGAGCCAACAAGCCAGGGTAGAGACTTTTTTATAGATCATTTTATTTTTTCTATACCAGTTCCAGTTTAGAATTCTTAGGTTTACTGCCTCAGAAAGCAATATATGACTTATTCTATTAAGAATATGCTTTTAAAAGAGTTTTGGGCTATCATAAGTATTAGCTTAAGCATCATCTTTATCTCAGCTGACATGACCTGAAACTAATTTACTACTTGCTTATCTGTTTAAAGAACCCTGAAAGATCTTACTCTCCTTGAACATTTTCCTGGTAAAAATGTTTAATGCCACTTAAAAATATGGCCCTACCTCTGGCCAGTCTGTTACTTAGATTAGTTATGAAAATGTTAAATTCAGTCTTCATTTCCATCACTGAAAGTCCAATGTGCCTAGAGAAATGGTTATTTATTCCTACTTTTGTTTTCTAGTCCTAATTCAGTTCTCTGTCCAAGATAAATATTCTACTGGCTTCACACTGTTTTATCCTCATAAAAACAAGTGACCAGATATCTCTGTATAATGCAGTTCATGTAGTAAAAATGTTAATGGCAGGTGAAATTCAGATGAATAAAGGAACACTTGTTTTGGTTTTGCATGGCCATAGTTTAAAAATACAACCTGCGTTTGCTAGTGCATAAGTCATATGCTATTACAGCTTCAAGGGACTATTAGAAGTTTGTTACTCCCATTTGTATTTTGTGAATGTCAGTTTTGAAGTAAGCCGACCAACTAGGGCTTGAAAATACTTATTTCACCCATAAATTGTAGCTGGTCCTCAAATGCTAAAGAGAGTTGATAGGGGTTTTTATTTTCCACAGCTTAGTTTGGGAAGAGGCTCCGTCAGTCACCCTTGCAACCTTTATTCTGTGATTCTTGCTCCGAGTTTTCTAAGAGAGTAATGAAAAATTAACCAGAGTCAAGGGTATTGTGATTTTGATCTGGGATTTCCTTCTCATGATGGTTTTATGTGATTTCCTTTTCACGATGTTCTTCCTACCTTTAATTTTCCACTTTAATGGATTTAGATGAGGTAATTTCTTAAGTGGGGTGGGGATAGGAAACACAAGGGGAGAGATTATTTTTTGAGTCTTGCTTTTCAAGACCTTAAGGTTTCTTTTAGCTCCCAAATGTGTGATTTTAATTTTACGTCCGAGACAGAGGCACCTGTGACTCCAGGGGGCTGCTGCCATCTTCCACTGGTCAGGAGGGGACAGTCCGGGATTGGAGGATCTCACACTTACATGTTATTAAGAAATTTAGGAATATTCCTTGACCCCAGGAGAGCAATTAGCCAGAAGCCCTCTTAATTGAATCATTTCTTTTCCTTAGCAAAGACAAAGAAAGATTTGTTTAGCCTATGAAATATAGTGGTGATGGTTTCAAAGCGGAAACAAGCCATGCTGGAAGAGTAGGATGATGAAGTTAGGAATTACCTGTGATGCAAACCAATTTTTCTATGGTTTGGTTTTTTTTCCTATAAATTGTGGTGAGAAAGAGGTGAATATTGGTTAAATGTGCTGACTGTTATAGGGGAGTGTTTCAGAGAAAGTATAATTGATAAGATGGACTTAGCCATAATAACGCTCCTTTATTTTCCAAAGTAGTTATATTTATTTTATAGACTAGGAAATGGGCTCATTGGCCAGGGTCACAAAAATAGTTGTCTGTATGGGTAGGGCCAGATCTGAAACGCAGGCCTCTTGATTCCTGCATTGGGCCTCAGCCAGTTTTTAGTCCTAAATATGGCAAGTTGCCTTGTTTAACAGTTAAAAGCTGTTATGAACTTATAGCTAAAATGCATTAAATTTTTTTAATGATCATAAAGCTGCATTCTTTTGTGTGTTGTTGAAACTTTATTATTTTCATTAGATTTATGCCCTTTCCTGCTCAGAACTGTACATGAAACTCATAAAAATCACCTCTAAACTCCTTCACGTGGCTGCCCCTATCTCATTTCTCTTTGCTTTTCCTGTCACACTCCTTACACCACTCAAAGTGAACTTTTCTTAGTTCCTCAAACAATTTTGAGCTTTCCATTTATAAAGACTTCTTTGCCTGGAACTTGCCTTCTCCCTTCCGCCTTTAATCTACTGACTCCAACCTAGGCTGGTGGTTAGGCGTGGGCATGGGCTCTGGAACCAGACTCAGGTTACAAATCCTGACACCATGCTTAATAGGGTAGGATATGTATGACTCCTGAACTGCTCTGTGCTGTGTGCTGCTGTCTTCTTGGTACATTGGGAATAATAATAACCACCTCCTGGGGTGGTTATGAGATATAAGTGGGTTTTTTCTTGCAACATTAGGAACAGTGCCTAGTACATAGTAATGATCTGATAGGGGAAAGCCTTTGCTAATAATAGGCCCCTCCTAGCCTTCCACCTTCCCAGGACTAGATAGCCCTGCTCTTTCTCAAATTCATCATTGCATTTAACACCCTATCTTGCTGTGTTATAATTGCCTTTGCAAGACCCTACCACTCCACTGCAAGGACTGGGGGGACCATTGCAATGTCTGTATTGTTCACTTTGGGATAGCACTCAGGCATGTATAGGTACTTGGGAAATATTTGAATAAATGAATAAACAAAGGACCCATTAGCTAATGTTGTGAGCTTAGTGTCTTTGACCTCAGCTTTCCTTTACTCTTTTTAAAATATGCTTTAAAATATGAAGGGAGAGGGAGAGAGAGAAAATCAACATCAGTGATAGGAGAGGATTATTGATTGGCTGCCTCCTGCATGCCTCTGACTGGGCATTGAACCATGACCTCCTGGTTTATAGGTCAATGCTCAACCACTAAGCAACACCTGCTGGGCAGCTTTTCATTTTCCCCCCTGAAGATCATCTTAGCTTTTGTTTGGGGTTTTTGTTGGGGATAATTGGGAGAAGAAAGATCAGATCAGCTAGTTTAGCTTAGGTTTCTTTTTTTTTTTTTAAAGATATTTCTTCTTTTTTTTTAATGTATTTTATTGATTTTTTACAGAGAGGAAGGGAGAGGGACAGGGAGTTAGAAACATTGATGAGAGAGAGACATCAATCAGCTGCCTCTTGCACGCCCCCTACTGGGGATGTGCCCGCAACCAAGGTACATGCCCTTGACTGGAATCGAACCTGGGACCTTTCAGCTCGCAGATAGATGCTCTATCCACTGAGCCAAACCGGTTTTGGCTAGCTTAGGTTTCTTTATGGCAATTTTGGACATTATAAAGCACATTATTGCTCAGTGTAAAAGAGGCTGTACATATGGACAGGCCTCTTGAAAAGTTGCTATATTCTTTTAAGAAAATGTTAAAGTGAGTTCCACAAAAACAGGCTTGTCTCTGGAGGAACACCCGGTTGATGTTGAGCACAATCTGGATTTAACCTAATAACTGTCCCAGCCTCCCTGCCCCAGCTCTCTAAACACACACACACAGGATTTCCTGGCATTCAGCTTTTGTTGGCAATCAGGTGTGCTATGGCCATATGTAGCAATCAAAACCACTTGACTTTTCCCCCTCACATGCTCTATCCTTAGTCAAGAATAAAAACAATGTAAAAGGAAAAGCTTATGCAACAACAGAATAGTTGCTGGTTGAAAGTAATGAAAACTTTTTCCCTACTCTAAGGGTGGTGTCTTAGTCCTGGCAGTTGCTCTCGAGTGGTGGGATATTCTAGGTGAAAATAATGCTGCACTTAAGGGGAAGGGTGAAGGGCTAGGAGGAAGGGGTAAGCTGCTGCTGGGATTTTTTTTTAATTTAATAAATTTTATTGTTCAGATTATTACAGTTGTTTATCTTTTTCCCCCCCAAAGCTTCCCTCTGCCCTTACCTCCCCTTCCCCATTGTCCTCATCCATAGGTGTACGATTTTTGTTCAGTCTCTCCCTGCACCCCCTTCACCCCTGAGAATTGTCAGTCCATCCCCTTTCTATGCCCCTGATTCTATTATATTCACCAATTTATTCTGTTCATCAGATTTTTTTTATTCACTTGATTTTTTTAAGAAATTATTTTTTAAATTATTTTTTATATTTTATTGATTTTTTCACAGAGAGGAAAGGGGAGAGAGAGTCAGAAACATCGATGAGAGAGAGACATCGATCAGCTGCCTCCTGCACAACTCCGAATGGGAATGTGCCCGCAACCAAGGTACATGCCCTTGACCGGAATCGAACCTGGGATCTTTCAGTACGCAGACCGACGCTCTATCCACTGAGCCAAACCGGTTTCGGCTATTCACTTGATTTTTAAATTCACTTGTTGATAGATAGTATTTGTTGTTCATAATTTTTATCTTTACCTTTTTCTTCTTCTTTTTTTTTATTAATATATTTTTATTGATTTTTCACAGAGAGGAAGGGAAAGGGATAGAAAGCCAGAAACATCGATGAAAGAGAGACATCGATCAGCCACCTCCTGCACGCCCCCTACTGGGGATATGCCCGCAATCAATGTACATGCCTTTGACCAGAATCGAACCTGGGACTTTTCAGTCCGCAGGCCGACGCTCTATCCACTGAGCCAAACCAGTTTCGGCTTCTTCCTCTTCTTAAAGAGTACCTTTCAGCATTTCATATAATACTGGTTTGGTGTTGATGAACTTTAGCTTTTTCTTATCTGTGAAGCTCTTTATCTACCATTCATTTCTGAATGATAGCTTTGCTGGATAGAGTAATCTTGGTTGTAGGTTCTTGCTATTCATCACTTTGAATATTTCTTGCCACTCCCTTCTGGCCTGCATAGTTTCTGTTGAAAAATCAGCTGACAATCATATGGGTGCTCCCTTGTAGGTAATTAACTGTTTTTCTCTTGCTGCTTTTAAGATTCTCTCTTTGTCTTTTGCTCTTGGCTTTTTAATTATGATGTGTCTTGGTGTGATCTCTTTGGATTCCATTTGTTTGGGATTCTGTGTGCTTCCTGGACTTGTAAGTTTATTTCTTTCACCAGATGGGGGAAGTTTTTGGTCATTATTTCTTCAAATAGGTTTCCAGTATCTTGCTCTCTCTCTTTTTCTGGCATCCCCATAATTTTGATGTTGGTATGCTTGAAGTTGTCCCACTGGCTCCTTACACTATCTTCACATTTTTGGATTCTTTTCTTTTTTTTTTTTCCCAGTTGAGTGTTTTCTGCTTCTTTGTATTTCAGATCTTTGACTTGATTCTTGTGTTCCTCTAGTCTGTTGTTAGATCTCTGTACCTCGAGATATGAGTGCCCTAACATACGAGATTTTTGAGATACAAGCCGTTGAGCGAGCGATTTTTTATTTGAAATACGAGCAACATTTGAGATAGGAGTAATTGCGCGGATTGGCGGCTGCACACGACCCACCAGTTTACCGAGACTCGAGGTTATGGAACGAATTAAACTCGTATCTTGAGGTACCACTGTATAGTATTTTTTATTCAGTCAGTGTATGTTTAATTTCTAGTTGGTCCTTTTTCATTTCCTCTAGGGGCTCACTAAATTTATACATTTTTTCTAGTAAATTCTTGAAAAACCTTAAAACTGTGATTTTGAACTCTATATCCAATCGTTTGTTTTCCTCCATTTCTTTCATTTGTTATCTATTTCTTTGTCTCTGCATTTTTGGTGCTTCCCTGAGTTGGTAAATAGCTTTGTGTGCTACATGTCCTGTATGGCCCAGTGGCTCAGCTTCCCCAGTTACCTAAGGTGGACATTCTTGGTGCACCCCTTTGTTGACTGTGTGCACAGCCTTGTTGTAGTTAAGTCTTGATTGTTCTTGGTTTCACTGGGGGTAATTGACTTCCAAGCCAATTGGTTGTGAGGATAAGCTGTGTCAACACTGGGAGAACTTTTGTGCTGGAGTCAGCCTCATGGACAAGACTTGCAAAATTGCAAAAGCCTCTGTATTTGGCTTGGATGAAGCAGAGTCTCAGGGCTGAGCAGAAAGCCTTGATTTCCCGTCAGCCCTGCCCTATGTGGTGTCCAGGTCTCAGTGTCCCTCAGTAATTGCTGCAGCCTTCTTTGCACACACTTGTTCTCTCGCACCTCCAGACCTCTGCCTTTCGTGGCTCCCCTGAGTTTCCGTGCGCTCCAGGGACCCGTATGAGTCTGGATCCCCAGGATCTCACCCAAAACTGGGATTTAGTGCAGTTGGAAGTGGAGTTCATCGCAGTTGGGAGGTTCTGTCTTCTCCTGCTAGAGAAAGCCAGCCGCGCAATCAGCAGTCAGTCCTCTCTGCGCGCACTGGCGCACACTCTTCCAGACCTCTGCCTTCCGTGGCTCTGCTGAGTTTCCATGCACTCCTCCCTTTTTTCGACAGTCCAGACTCCCCACGTATGAGTCTTGCCTGGAACTGGGACCCAGTGCAGTCAAAACTTGGGTTCAGTGCAGTTGGGAGTTTCTGTTTCCCTCCCGTTAGAGAAAGCCAGCTAGGCCCTCTGCTGCCCAACCTCTCCACACCCGTGTCTCCATACCTCAGCTTTTTGTAGCTCCTCTGAGTCTCCGTGAGTCCCTCTCTTTCCTTCTAGTTGTAGAATTTCCACTCAGTTGTAGAATTGCACATCTATACATTGAAATAAAATGCCTATTAGATGAGGTAGTGAGAGCAGAGTACTATGCTATGCTCACAGTAAGCTGCTCAGCCAGGTTTCCTGTGGTTCTGGAATGATGTCCATTCTGTCTTTTAGCTGCAGTTTTGAAATTGTTGTGCGAGGCAGTAGTTTAGGTGTTCACCTATGCTGCCATCTTGGTTTCTCAGCTGGTGTGATTCTTTTGTTTAAAGCCATTAAAGGTTTGGAGTGAGACTAGCAATTAATTGCTATAGAATCTGTTGGATTGTCAAGGGACAATAGTGAAAAGTCAAAGTTAACTAACTCAAACTGGACTTTTACAGCAGTGTCATTTTAAAAACCAGCTCCATTTCATGAGCTTGCTCCTCCTCCCTTACTTCATCTAGTCTGCACTAATAGAACATCTATACTAATAAAAGGGCAATATGCTAATTAGACCAGATAGACCGGACGTCATTTTGGATGTCCTTCCTGACAAAACTGAGGCCTGGGTGGTGTCACCCTGGGTCCCAGGTGTTATCGGCCTGCCTGGGCAGTGCCACCTGAGGTTCTTCACCCAGGTGAAGCCGGCCCAGGTCCCGGGTCCCAGGTGCTTGCCTGGGGGAAGCCGGCCCGGGTCCTGGGTGCCTGTTTCCGGCCCTGGTGAAGCCTGTGACTGGGCAGAGATGGTTAGAGGTGATCAGGCAGACAGGTGAACAGTTAGGAATGATCAGGCAGGCATGCAGAGTGGTTAGGGGCAATTAGGCAGGCAGGCAAGCAGTTAGGAGCCAGTGGTCCCAGATTGCGAGAGGGATGTCCAACTGCCACGGGGATCGGATTTAAACCTGCAGTTGGACATCCCCCAAGGGGTTCTGGATTGCAAGAGGGTGCAGGCCAGGCTGAGGGACCCACCACCACCCCCATGCATTAATTTTGTGCACCAGGCCTCTAGTTGATAATAATAAAGTTTAGTGAGCCTGACCATGTACAGGTCCTGTTCTAAGCACTTTGCACATAGAGCTAATGTACACATATTCAGTATGTATAGTTTGTTTATTTTTTAAATTTTAATTTAAATTTAGTTTTTTTTCTTTTTAAGCTAGAATACATAGCAGTTAAGAGGTTAAGAGTATGTGTAATGTGTATTGGATTTGAATCCCACCTCTCTTTTACTAGCTGTTTAATTTTGAGCAAATCACTTTCCATCTCAGATTGTACATCTATACATTGAAATAAAATGCCTATTAGATGAGGTAGTGAGAGCAGAGTACTATGCTATGCTCACAGTAAGCTGCTCAGTTATTAACTAATTAACCATTTGTTATGTTGTCTTCTACTGAGTAAACCTTTGATTGTGATTAGTGTCCAGGGAAATTTATGAAAAATTTCAGAATATTTTTTTCTATTCTATGCCCTGACTGGGAAGTTAATTCAATGCATTGATCATTGCTTCTAATGGTATTGCCTTTGCCAATATAGGGTGAGAACACTTCACCTCTGCGCAGGCTTACCAGGCCTTTTCTGATCTTCAGTCACACCTTGCAGTTGGTTCTTTATTAATATACAGATGCAGACAAAATTGAAGCAGTGTTTCTCCAGGAAGTGGTGGTGTGTCATTGAACTACTCTGTTCCCAGAGCAAGAGGGGACCATATTGCATTCATGGAGTCTCAGTTACTTCAGATTCCTCTCCTTCAAACTATACCTTAAACATAACTCTTAGTTCTAAGCAGTCTCCTGTTATCTTCCCTTACTCTCAGAGCCTCTAAAATAGAGTGGGATTGGTGTGTATATGTCTAATAAAATAACAGACTCTTACCATTTGGAAGGCATTTCTCATGGTTAAGATATTAAAGATGTTACTATGTTATGAACAATAGTTAATTCATTTACTATTAGAACAATGGCTATAACATAGGTTAACCTGGATGGACAGGTACTCTGACCATCTTTTGTAATGTTTCTGACATGTGCTCTGAACTCTAAAAGTAAGGACACCATACAATAAATCTTTATTCAAGAGCATTTACTGCCCTAGCCCATTTGGCTCAGGAGATAAGAGTATTGACCTGCCGACTAAAGGGTCCCTGGTTTAATTCTGGTCAAGGGGACATGCTCATGTTGTGGGCTCAATCCCCAGTATGGAGCGTACAGAGGGCAGCCAATCAAGGGTTCTTTCTCATCATTGATGTTTCTAGCTCCCCCACTCCCTTCCTCTTTGAAATTAAAAGAAGAAAAGAGCATTTACTGAATATTTTCCATAGTCCAGGTACAACAGATTGGTAGAATACAAAAATGAATGCCCGTTAGCAGTTCAGTTCATGAAGGCTTAGTCCATACTGCTCTGTTATAGCATGTCCTAGGAGCTAACATTATACCAGAAAACAGAGGCAAGGAGGACTTACAGAAGCACTCCATAAACATTTGTTAAATGTCTTAGACCTCTGAATTTGGTGGATTCCTTTATTTTTTAGTGTGTCTCTGTGTGTTTTTCCCCACTTAGCATCTTCTTAAGTTTTTATCTTTCCATTTGGTGAGTTAGATGCTAAATATGTATATTTAAGTCATTTTGATATTTGAGTTCATAATTTTTAAATTCTTATTGTCTTTCCATTTTATCTACAGATGGTTTTCTAAAAATAAAGACCAGGTTATTTTTAATTAGAATTTGTTCTCTAGTATTCTGGAACCCTAATTCAGTGGAATGAACAGAGTTGAAGGTGAGAGGGAGATGGAGGAAGGGGCAGCAATAAATGAGAAGGTGGATTTGTGATAGGAATTTGTGGTTTCTCTCTAAACACTCTCAGACTGCTTCCAGTCCCTTCTTATATGTCATTTTTATTCTTAGTGGCCACAGATACTCTAGGCTTTAGATGTTTATTCTGGATTGAGAACCCTTAGGAGTTTTTGTGTTGGTATGTTTATGATACTAGGAATTTTACGAGTTACAACTGGCCACTGATAAAATACAGGAAATTCTCTTTTGGAACGTCATTGTTTTCCATAGGCTTGCAGAGTGTAATGACTCCCTGCTTCTGTGGACAGTCAGTAATGACCCTATGTGTTTCATTCCCCACAAGTTCTCTGTGTTGTATAGAATAAAAAAATGAGGATAATATAAATCAGTAATCTTGAGTTCAATATGTGTCACGTGTAAAAGGGTTGAAAGTAGATAAAAGGAAGAGATGGTGGGGCAGTTGATGGAGCAATGTCCATGAGCAGGGGAGGGAGGACAATGAGACCCAGAGATCATGATCGACTTAGTCTTTTTCTTGGACTAGGTGAAGCAAAACGTTTTCCTACAGAAGGAGGCAAAGGTGAATGTGGATAAGATTCTGGTTAACAAATATTTATTAAGTGCCTTCTGTATACCAAGCACTATACTAGTTTCTGGGAACAAATGGAGGACTAAGACTTGATCTAATTTCAAGGGTCTTATGGTTTAGTAGAGGAAATGGTCACAAAAAACTATGTCAGATACTAAGTACAGTTGATCCTCATTATTCGTGATTTCCATGTTTGTGAATTTGCCTACTCACTAAAATTTGTTTCTAACCTCAAGTTGATGCTTTTGTGGTCATGCAGGGACATGGGCAGATGGGCAAAATATTGAAGTCACCCGATGTTCACATTCCCTGCTAAGGTCAAACAAGGTAGCACTCTGCCTTCTTACATCAGCTCTCATGCTGCACATAGAGTCCTTTTCACGGTCTATTTAGTGTTGAGGTGGTCATTTTTTTTTTCATTTTTGTGCATTTTCTTGGTGATGTTGCCATTTAAAATGGCCCCCTAATAGTCTGTGATATCCTTTAGAAAGAAAACATGTGTTAGATAAGCTCTGCTCAGGCATGAGTTATAGTGTTGTTGGCTGTGATTTTGATGTTTTGAATCAACAATCAATATATGTTAAATAGTGTCTTTAAACAGAAATATACATAAAACATGGTTCAGTATGAATCAACTGATGGAAATGCTGTGGCCAGAGCCTTGCAGGAACCAAATCCTTTATTTCCCCTAATAGCAATGGTTCATCATTCACTAATTCAGTTTTCTCAGAGATGTATAGTACATAAGTACTGAGAATAATGAGAATCACTTGTACAGTGGAAGTACTGTGCCTGCTCAGCAGCCGTAGAGTGGACAAGGTAAATGGTCAACTGATGCTAGAATGAGTTTGAGGGCTGTTCCAACTGAACGACTGATGTGGTGGGGAATGAAAGTGATGACTTTGTAGGGCTTGAAGCTAAAGAAGTAAAGCCAGCATGGGTTTGATACAGGAAGACACTGGAAGGTTACATAAAGTCAGAGGTCAGGCTTGGAAGGGATAAGGCAGATATCAGGATAGGAGGTTGTAGAAAGTCATACTAGAAAATGGATAGAAATGAAGGCTGTGAAAGAAGGCAGAACAGCACATTTTGGTTGTTGGATCCATCGTTCACAGGAGCGTTGAGCTCTGAGGGACAATGTAGTGATAGATCAAAGGGCCCAGAGAGCTAACAAGGACAATTTCACTGCCCACTGAGTGCAGCTGTGTGGATGTTTCCAGAGATTCCAAGAGCCCTGAGACATGATCCAGGAATTGTTAAAGTCCAGGTGTAAAAGTGAATATAAAGAGGCCTAAACGAAGTATCAAGTGAGTGACAAGGTTCTTCACTGCACAGAACACAATGTACTTTTTGGTGTACACCCTCTTTGTACCATGGGAAGGACATAGAGAAAAAAATCAAGATTGTTTACTGATTAAATTTAGGGGCAGGAGGGGAGGAGAGAAGTTACTCCAAAGTTGTTGACTAATTGTCATGAGATGCTTTTTCTTCTACAGAGAACTAGATTGATGTTATACTTCCATAATTTTCTTTGTTACCTCTTGGTGCCTGTAATTCTTCAATTTTCAGTTCCCTTGTCATGTGATTTTCATTATTATAGCATTTGAGACTGGCGGATGTGCATACTTATGGTTTGGTTAATAGAGGTAATGATCCCTCTTGGTTCTGTCTGTGTGGGGGTTGGTTAGATAGCCAGCTTCCTCTTGAATCTCTTAAAGGTTTCACTCACACCTCTTTGGACACTTTGATGCTAGCTAGCCTCCCAAACTTTTCCACTGGCCACTGGATTTGATTTTGTATCTTTTCTCATTAGTTGTTGTGATGGGGTTTGGAAATGAAGGGGAGGCAAATCACACCATGTACACTACCACTGTAATTCTTAAGAGTTTTCTAGAGCTGTGCTACTGAATTTGATAGCCATTAGCCACATGTGGCTGGTGAACACCTGTATATGGCTGGTCTGAATTCAGATGTTCTCTAAGTGTGAAATTCACATTGGGTTTTAAAGCCAGTATGAACAAAATAAATTAGAATATTTCATTAATAATTTTTATGCTGGTTACATGTTGAAATAAGATATATAGGGATGGACAAAAGTAGGTTTACAGTTGTGAGTACATGAAACAGAGTTTATTATTGTATTACTAGAGGCCTGGTGCCCAAAATTTGTGCATGTATGGAGAGGGGGTGGGGAGGTTCCCTTAGTTTGGCCTGCACCCTCTCACAGTCCAGGAGCCCTTAACCTGGACTGCTACAGAGGTAGGAGAGGCTCCCACCACCTGAGCCTGGCTTCTGGTGGGAGCACACTGACCACCAGGGGGCAGCTCCTGTGTTGAGTGTCTGCCCGCTGGTGGTCATTGCGCATCATAGCAACCGGGCATTCCATAGTTCAGTCGATTTGCATATTGGCTTTTTACTATAATAGGATTTTCCATATGAACAACTGTAAACTTATTTTTGCTCATCCCTATATGATGGGTTAAATAAATTATTAAAATTCATTTAATCAGTTCCTTTTTGCTTTTTAAAAACTTGCATACTAGAAAATTTAAATTTTATATACAGAGCTCATATTATATTTCTGTTGGATAATATTTCATTTCTTCCTTTGAGTTTCCAGGGAATACCTTGAAAATGATTATTAGATGTTACTACTACTAAAAACCAAATTGCTGGGTCCACTTGTATTTATAATGTCATTGAAGTTGCTAGTTAGTGTACCTGAATGTAGTTCTTTTAAATAAATAGAATATTGTCACTAATAGTAAAAAAGTCTCTGCAAAGAAAACTTTTCCCTAAAAAGTTTGTTCTTTATCTTTGGAAATCCTTTTGTAATAAATAAAATCAAGTCAATAGTCACAACAGTTCTCTACTGGATGAAATATAACTGAATCCCTTTAATAATTGATCAAGGTTTGTGTTAGCTTGTGTTTTAGACTAATTAAACACAATCAGATTTTTAAATGTGTAATTATCTTTTAGAGGACCATTTGAATATATGTCACCTCCAGCCAAGGCATAATGAAGTTATGAGTGACTATGTCCAGAACTTAGATGAACAGTTATTTTTGAGGCAGCCTTAGTAAATATGAGAGAAAAAAGGTCACTTCTTACTTAAGAACCATTTACTAAGTGACTTCACTCTGCTCAGCTTAGCTACACAAGGAAAACACAAAAGAAATTAAAGATGACAGTTCATAATCTGGTATAGAAGTTCTCTAGGGATATTCTAACAATCTGATGTATGTGGTGAAATGACAGGAGAGAGTAATATACCTTACAAAAATAGCTAAAGCATTAAAATCTGAAAATTGTTATTACAAAATGCGGATTCAAGGTTACTGTGAATCAACACCATTTCCATGTGTATTCTTTTCTGGGAATTGTGCATGGCCTGCAGCCCTTTTTCCCTACACTGTGACCAGTGTGTAAGCCGAAGGGGGAAAGTTGGGCTGTTGGGGAGATTCTAGGTATAATAAACAAATAGATATGGCTGAACCACAGGAGCTCCCCATTTGCCAGAAATACCCCACCAAGATGGAGGCTGCGCCCACCGCCTGGCAGCAGCCTCTGCGGCCCACATCTACCTCTCTCAGGGCTTCATTTTAGTTGGCAGAGAAGAAGCTGAGGGCGCCTTGCCTCTCAAAGACGCGAAACCAGTGTAGGCTGTTCTCTTCCAGGAGGTGCTGAGGCCTCCCCAGGTGAGGGGGCCACACTTAGGGCCATGGGAGCCGCCTGGCCTGGGAGAGGATCCTGATGCAGGCCCTGGTTCCCCCTTCGCAGGCCCTCAGCTCCGTGACTTCCTGCAGAACCACTTCTGGAGTGAGGAGGTGCAACTCATCAAGAAGAAGGGCGGCACCTGGCTCCCCTCCGCAGGCTGCTGGCCCAGGCTAGGCTGGGCTGGGCGAGTATCACCGAAAGGCTCACCCTCCAGTACCACTAGGAGCCTGTGGAGCCCAGAGGCCTTTGAAAGCCAGACCCCTCTGCATCCCCTAGGGTCTGGCTTTTACTTGAGTCTCTTCCTGAAACTACTAGCCATTCTTTTAACCACCCTGAAGCTCTCTCCCATGCACTGGGCCAAATGAAACAAGAAAGCTTTTTGCAACAAAAAAATAAAATACAATGAGGGGAAGGCTGGTTCACAATAGCTACAAGTTTTGGAAAATGAGACAAGAAGAAACTTAAACAAATGGAAAGATAAAATATGCTCTTGGAGAGTAAACTAAATACTAATGGGAAAATGTCAGTTACTCCCAAATAAATGTATAATTTTTATATAATGCCAAAAAAATATAGAGAATCTTCTGAAGCATTGCATATAGAGAGTCCGTTTGCCTTCCCATTATAGATACATGTTGAAAAATCTTGGGAAAAGGGTCATCGTGAGGAGTTTTTGCCCTTGGTTTGGGTCCTAAAACAACTTAAGAGGATTTGACTTGGAGAGTTAAATGAAGGGTATTTTAGGAGGGGAAACTATTGTGATTGAAGCTACATAGGAGATGGAAAGTAATTTATCTGTGGAAGAAAGAATGCCTTATGTTAATTTGAAAGCTAATTAGTTTGTAGATATAATTTTCTAGCTGTTGTACTAATTTGTTCTAGATTTTATTGTTCACAAGGGACTTTGCAATGAGTAATTTAGAGGGTTTAATTGCTTGGAGCTTCCAGAGAATTGGCCATGTTTTGGGGTTGAGGTGAGGGGGGGAGTAGCGAGTTGACTTTCTTGGATAGAATTATCATTTGCCAGATGTCATTGTGGCCAAAGTTATTTATCTTGGCTTTATGTTGTGTAAATACAATGTAGCCGATTATGCACTGAGCAACTCAAACAGGACAGTGAGTACTTTTGGATGTGTGCATATTTAAAAAAACAACATACGTCACATTTGCCTAAAGTTGTACGATTTTTCAGAGGGACTTTTAAATTTTTAACACCCAGTAAGATGGGTGGATGAAGTATCATTATTGTCCATTTATTTGCAGCTGAGGAAATAGGTTCTGAGAGCTGAGTGTCTTCCCCAGAGGTATGTGGCTAGTGTGCATGACTGGGCCAGAATAGAGTTCTTCTTGCCTTCTAGTCCAGGATTCTTTTCCCTTGTATGACACCATCTCGCAGCAGAGACACTGCTGATGGTGACTGCTTGTCTGGTTGCTGGCTTGTCCTGAGTTCCTAACACTAAGCTTGTCATGAGGAACTGATGCAGAGAAATGAGAGTCTGCTGATTCAGATCTGAAGATCCTTTTCCCAGTCTCTCATTTCCCAGTTTTCTCTTCTCATAAAATAATTTCTATCCACTCCCAAGCAGTTTTCTTAGTCTTTGTAGCTTAGACCTCTTAAAGCACATTAGTCTTTCTCACTTATTTGGCCAGTAGTAGGCATATCATATGAGAAGCTTTTAATGTTAGCTATATTTTGGTAGTGTCACTATTGTTGCCTGTCAAAGCCATACTGAAGGAGAACAGGAGAGAAGCATCTTCTGTCATCACTAATTTATCTTTAACCTAATCTCTTTTAACTCTCCTATCTTTATTCTTCTGTGTACATTGCCTTTTCCTTTGAATGGATTTGTAGAAGGCCAAAAACGATTGGGATACTGGTAAGAAGGCTACTAAAAGAGTCTTGGCCAAATCTGGGGCTTGGACAAGGGAGGCAGCAGTGGAAGTTGTGATGTAGGGGGTCAAGAGGGAGCCAGGAGCGCAACATGCTGCAGATAAAACTTCTTCCCTTTCTTCAGTTCTCATATCACTAGAGGTGAGCAAAGAGAGGGCCTTAGTACTCTGGATACTTCCAGTAAGAGCCTCTCCTTCCTCTTCCACCCTCCCAATAATGACAGTCCTGTCACACCATCACCACATCTGCCTTGACACTGTCAGCACACTAATTCCATTTTCACTATGACCATTGCAGTGTTGAAGACACAGGTGTAGCCTGGGGAGAGTGGGAGCACTGTTAACTGTCAGTACTGCAGAGCAGTTCTTGGCACATCAAATATTTGAAAGGATGAATGAAGTCTTAAGTCTTTAGATAGCACATTTTAAGAAAGGTTTGAGATATCTTTATAAATTGTATAAGAGTGTCAAATGCTTTTTATTTTGTTGGCTTATTTAATTACAAAATGGGTTTAATAAATAATTCCCAGTAGTTCTAAAATTATCCCAATGGCTATAACAGTTACAATAATAACAACTATTGTTTGATGCCATTTATAGTAAGTTGGTTGAATCATTTATTAGGTAAATAGTTGTATCCCCATGTTATAAATGTAAAAAATATATATAAATGCTTAAACATTATGCTTTTAAGACTGTTATATGTGTAAAAGAGAGAGAGGGAGAGAAAAGCCTTTTGATAACAAAACTCTTCTCAAGGAAGACTCAGAGACCAGGTGGGACATGGGACACAGGTATGTAGTTTACCTGAAGGGAGCAAGGTGCAGAGAATGAGTAGGCTTATTGCAGAGGGTCTCAATGCTCAGCTAAGGGAGCTAAAGCTTCAGTTGTGTCTTGGGCATGTGAGCTGCTGTGTCTGAATACTGACAGCAACTTAGCATGTTACTTTGCCTATACAGCTCTGCATTGCACTTGAGTAATGTAGGCTGCATAGTTTCAAAGCATCAACAGAAAAGCTTAATTATGTTGTAGCTCTACATCCAAATGGAAAGGAGATGGAGATAGTTGAGAGCTCTCGATTGCTATTTTTTGATACATGCTTCTCATGAATTATAGTTTTGGTAAGAATAATGACAATTTTGATGGGGAGAGTGGGAGGACTGAAAACTTGCGTACTGCAGAGATATTCTCAGTCAAATAAGAGCATGAGCAAGTGTGTTGAACAGGAATTTCTGCAACAGCTCTTCAAGGCAGCTTCTACTTTACTTTGTAACTGTGTGTGCACTGATCACATGCTTGGTAGAGAATGAGAGACCTGTGAATGATTCCAGAGATGATGGCCCAAACCCAATAGCTCAGCTTCCAACTCCTTAAGCAGATCTGGACTGTAGATACTTCAGTAGGGTCCAAATGCTAGTGATAGTCTGGCTTGAAATCAGAGTTAAACTTTAAAAGTTGTGTAATATTTTGTCATTAATATGTTTCTAACTTGTGGAAGTCTTGAAAATAATGGTGTGCTTGTTTTTAATTTCAGTAAAACATGGGGATGGGTTGTAAAAATCATGCACAGGGAAAAAGTACTGTAGACTGAGGCCTGATATTAGACCTTAAAAATAAACGATAAAATAGTTTTAACCTAAATTGCTGGTTATCTAGCTGATTTCAGAAAGGGTGAATCATTATACTGAGACAGGAAGATAAGCAATGCCCCTTCTTATGGGTGGAGAGTTACAATGTGTGGAGCCTTAGGAACCTTGACTTAGCAGGCCTGGCTTGGCTGCCTCTTTTTCTTGTTAAAGGTTAGAGATGAGATAGTTACAGCTACACTTTTATTGTAACTCTCCTCCTCAAGGCCACTGTTTCATTTATTACATTGGGATCTCCTGGAATCTCATCTTTCTTTTCCTTATCTCCATTGTCAGCCTGTTGGTACTTGGTTAAATAGCCTTAGAAAAGCACTTTTTCAATAACAGTGTAATGTATGTAATTTAAAAATCCTCTCATTGTTATGGGTTTGGTATTGCTGCTAGGTACTAAGTATCCAAATAAAGGGAAATTGAGAAGTTTTGTTTTTAGTTAGAGATTTAAAATTAGTATATAGTTGCAGGTATTTACTTCTGCTGACTTATATTAATATTAATGATAGCAATTATGTTGAAGGAAAAACAGTGTGAGTAGAATTGCACTTAAAGCATGGAGCTTTGCTTTGCTTTTCGGCTGAAATTGTTTTGACTCTGATAATTCCTTTACAATGAAGCCTGCAGAATTGTTATAGAATAAATAAATCAAGTGAACATTTCTCATTTGGCAGCAAGGACTTAAAGAAATAAAGTTTCATTCATTGTTTGTAAATAATATATACTTACTGTTGAAAAGTGGAAAATAGGGAAGATTAAAAGGAAAAACATACTTTTTTTTCCATGTTGGGTTTTTTAAAAGTATACTTGTTACCAAAGTGCATGCATAATTCTGTATCCTTTTTATTTACCTTTAGAACATAAGAATTTTTCTGTGTTTTACAGATTTCATGTAAACATGCCACTCATTCATTTATTCTTTCAGTGACTCAGTATCCTTTCTCTGCCAAGTGTTAAATACTGTTTTCTTCAAACTATAGGCCTTTGGGAGTGGAAAATCATCTGGATTATAAGTAGGAACTACAGATAGATTATCCTGAATTTTCATGTAATTTTTATCTCAATATGAAAAGCAAATTATCTCCCAGGCAGTTCCTTACATATGTCAAAGCAGTAGTACTGGTTGGTTTTATTGTATATTTAAGATAGATTTTATGGATCAAAAAATCACTCTGTGTAGGAGTTTGTTCCTTAGCTGCAGTGCTGGGCTGGGCATAGTCGAGACAAGAGGGCAGAGCAGGCATCCCGTGGGGTGGCTGCTGTGCTTGGCTCCAGCACAGCAACTGTTTACCAGAGAGTGGGGCAGGGTTCATGGCAAGGTGTTTAATAAGAGCCTTAGTCACCCACAGTGCATGTGACTGGGGCCTTGTCCTCACAGAGGACTGAATGAGTGAGAATCTAAGCATTGTGGGTGGCCCAGGGTTTGAGATGTCAGAGGAAGAATTTGACTTAATTTATCAGTCAGTGATATCCAGCTGCCTCCACTTTAACCTCTTCCCAAATCAGTTCTCAGAATGGCAGGCGCAAATGTGCACCTCCCAGCATAGCAGGTGTGGGTGAATGGTGTGGTTCAGTCATGAGCAGGGGGGTTGCCTGGACAGAAGGCCTGGCTCTCCCATTGACAAACTACATTATTTGGGCCAGTTCCCTAACCTTTCTGTGTTCCATTCTCCTCATCTGTTAAAAGAAGATACTAGTGCAGTGGTGGTACCAACTTCCAGTGATTAAATGAAACACTTAGAATAATGCCTGGCATGAAGAATAAACAGTTGATAAACCCAGCTAGTTATTATCTACTTTGTATGCCTGAGTTGGCACCTATTGCCAAATTTCCTGAATGCCGAGCTTGTCGGATGAGTTCAGAGGGCATTAGGGCAAGTATGTTATTTTCTGATTGCACACTGAACTGCTATTATGAGGCTGGGACCCTACTTAGATATTTGGAGATCTTCATGGTCATGTTTCTGAAAACAGCTAAGTATTGATATATATATATATTTTTAAATCCTCACCTGAGGCTATGCTTATCGATTTTAAAGGAAGGGAAAGGGTTAGGGGGAAAACATTGATATGAAAGAGAACATTGATTGGTTGCCTTCTGTACACACCCTGACCAAGGGATTGGACCCACAATCTAGGTATTTGCACAACCCACAGCCTTCTGGTGCATGGGATGATACTTCAACCAACTGAACCACACCGGCCAGGGCTGATAGACTTGATCTTAATCCTGGATCTTTCTCCAAAGTCCATTTCCCTAAATCACACTGCTTTAAAAAAGTTTTCTCATCCCCTTACCTTTGTCCATTGCTTTTTGTCCACGAGTGCTTTTTAAAAAAACCTTCTGTATTGAACTATAATATGTGGATAGAAAAGTGTGCATATTTTGCTGGCTGTGTATTCATAGCACCAGTGCCTAGATCATGAAACAATAGTTTGCCAGCATACCATAACCTTTTTGTGTTGCCTTCTGAAAACCACTGGTAGAAAGGCTTATGATCAACTGTTCATGGGAATATGGAAAATGCCTTATGGAGGAAAGGAAATTACAGTATCCCCCTTATTTATGATTTTGCTTTCCATGGTTTCAGTCAACCCATGGTCATTGGAAGTTTCAACATATTAAATGGAAAATTCCAGAAACAATAAATAAACAAGTTAAATTGTGCTCTGTTCTTAGTAGCATGATGAAATCTGGCACTATCCACTCCATCCCACCTCAGAAGTGAAGCATCCTTTTGTCTGTGTCTCCAGGTTAGACACACTCCCTGATTCTTAGTCACCTAGTAGCATTTCACTTATCAGATCTCCTATTGTGGTATAGAACCTGTTTTTAAGTAACGATTATTTTACTTAATAATGGCCCCAAAGCCAAGGAAAGTAGTGCTGTAATTTAGATAGGACAAAGAAAAACTGTAAAGTGCTTTCTTTAAGTGAAAAGGGGGAAGTTCTCAACTTAATGTGGGAAGAAAAATCTCATATGTTTAAGTGGTAAGATATACAGTAAGAATGAATCTTTGAAATTGTGAAGAAGAAGAAAGGAATTTGTGCTAGTTTTGGTGTTAAACACCTCACTCAAACTGTGCAAGTTACAGCTACAGTGGGTGATGAGTACTTATTTAATATGAAAAAGGCATTCATTAAATTTGTAGGTGAAGAGACATGGCATCCTCAGGGCTCAATCCTCCTCTGGCATATCATCAGAAGGTCAGTAGCAGCCTATCACTGTGTCACACACAGTGTCAGTCTCATTCACGTCACCTAATCACATAGGTACTGTATCATCTCACATCATTACAGGAAGAAGGGTGATACCGCACAATAAGATACAGTGAGAGAGACCACATTCTCAAAATTTGTGTTAGAGTATATTTTTATAATTCTATTTTATCCCTCATAGATAAGAGGTGACTACTGTACCCCAATAAGAGGAGGATCACCTGGGGCGGCTAAGATCATGAACTGCCGAGGCCTCTCCTCCGTTTATTTCCCCTTTTTTCTCATTACGGTAATGTGAATAGGCAGAGAAATATTCTCTATAGATTCATTAGATAGGAATAATTAGACTGGGCTTTTAAGGGAACTATATTAGTTTTTTTTTTGTGTTTTTTGTTTTTTGTTTTTTTTTCTTCTCTTGCTTCAAACCCATTTCTTTCAGTTGTGACTTTTGAGTTAGTTTTATATCACATATAGTAATTAGTGTTGTTTATCACCTGGAGAGTGTGAAGTCAAGTGAATACAGATTGCATGAATACTTACCTTGAAACTTATTTACTTTAATTTTCATTTTTACTTAAGTTTTAATGGTTTTTATGTTAATCACTAAGGGAATGGATTTTTTTTCTCAGATGCCAAGTATTTTGGATTGGAGGTGGGTCCATGGGCAAAAGAGACTAGACTGGCATTTTGAGTCCCAGCTTTTTGCCTGGGATGGTCTAAATTATACTTAGGTTATTTTATAAACTTAACATTCTTCTCTAGGACCATTCAGTACTTGAGCTGTGAGATTGGAAGCAGTACCAATACAGCTTAAAAAGATGAACCAGTAGTCCACCTTTTTGACATAGATCACATGGATGCCAACTACTTCCTCACTTCTCTGATCCTCTCTGCCAACATTGCATAAAGTTCATCTGTGTTGTGAAAGTGTCTGGTGGCAGCAGCAGTTCAGTCGACATGTCGAAGTGCGGGGCGGGGGAAGAGGGGGAGGTAGTGTGCCAGTCCAGTCACTGAGGCAGATACATGTCTACTTGTGTAAGCCGGTTTGAGCTGTGTGAAGGAAATAGAAAACTTTACCATCAGTGGGATTATAGATAGGGCTGATAATCAGTTTTAATGTGTGTATTATTTAATATTTAAGAGCAGGGTATCCAGCATACTAATGAGCAATAGCATGAGTACCTATGTAAGAGTATGATTCCATTTGGGGAAAGAGAAGATTGAGAAAAAGGGAGATTGGGTTGAGGTGTAGAGAACAGAATTTCAGCACCAAAGGTCTAAACGTAATTTCTCTTAGGTACTCAATGAGCTGTTGTAAAATCTCAGAATGGTTGTGATGATATAATTATTACTTGTTTCATTTATTGAAGAAAAGTTAAGACTGCTTCTTAAATATAAGGAAATTTGGAACCATATAGTGTGTAATGGTTATGGTTTTGATATGCCTCACTACTTTATTACATCTTATCAGATTTTGAGCTGAAATTATGGGTTATTAAGGGGAGGAACAGGGGAAACGGCATTTTCACTTTTTAAAAGTGTTAAAAGTCCTTTTTGTTACGATAACATGAGTCACATCAATTGGAGTGAACGTAAGTTGTTAAAAGGTCTAAAGGAACTTTTGCTATAGTTGTGGGGGAGGGAAAAGTTTCCCCCCATTTTTATTTATACTTTTTCTGGTTGGTCTAATAATTAAATTGACATGAGACATAGTAATAGGAGAAAAGAGCCAAACTTATTATGTATGTATATACAGGGGTTCTGTAGGAATATAGGGCTAAAGGTAAATCAGGTAATTAAGGTTTATATGCATTCTTGAGCTAAGAAGAAAGAGGAAGGTAGATAATTCACAGCAAAACATTGGGTAAACAGCCCTGGCCATCTAGATGGCTCTGTTGGAGCGTTGTGCTGAACACCAACAGGTTGTGGGTTCTCATACTGGTCAGGGCACATACCCAGATTGTGGGTTCGATCCTGTCGATTGGGACAGGTGCAGAAGGCAATCTATTTCTCTCTCTCCCCCACCTCCCTCCCTCCCTCCCTTTCTCTCCCCTCTCTCTCCCTCCCCCTCCTTTTCTCCCACCCTCCCTTCCTCCCTTCCTTTCTTCCCTCCCCCCATTTCCCTCTCCCTCTCTCTAAAAATCAATACTGTAACAACATATCCTCAGGTGAGGATTGAAAAAACACACAAAGCATTGAGTAAACAAATTCTTGTCAGCCAACCAGAAACAGTTGACTTTGCTAGGTTGCTCCCTGTCTGCCACCCTTAATTCATAATATGTTAATGTGATGCTCTCTTCCTTTAAAGCAGCGTTTCTATCTGAATCCTTTAAGCAGTTCTTTATTCTTTTTTTAAAAATATATTTCATTGATATTTTACAGAGAGGAAGGAAGAGGGATAGAGAGTTAGAAACATCGATGAGAGAAAGACATCAATCAGCCGCCTCCTGCACACCCCCTACTGGGGATGTGCCTGCAACCAAGATACATGCCCTTGACTGGAACCGAACCTGGGACCTTTCAGTCTGCAGGCCATTGCTCTTTCCATTGAACCAAACCGGTTTCAGCTTTATTCTTAAAAATAGTCAAATAACCAGCTTAAAATAATTCCCAGAACTCTTTTCCCCCTCATAGTAAATGAGAGGAAATGGAAGTATGTGTGTTTGAGCACAAACATCCCCTTGCTAGAATTTATGTACAAAGAGGCGTACTATTTGTTTACAGTCGATTCAGGTCGTAATTTTAATGTAAATATCTAGTGGCATTAAACCAATAAGAAAGTTGTCTGTTGGGCACTTACCATGTGTAAGATCTGTAGGAGGCACAAAGAGAAATGTCAAGATCCAGTTTTGATACTCAAAGAATTTATGATCTAGTTAGGATAGTAAGACATGTACACTACTCTTTTGCAAAGCAATTGTGTGTTGTGTTGAAAGTGTGGTTTAAAAATTATAGAGGGCCGA
Organism: Lasiurus cinereus; assembly: GCA_011751065.1. Classification (NCBI taxonomy): domain Eukaryota; kingdom Metazoa; phylum Chordata; class Mammalia; order Chiroptera; family Vespertilionidae; genus Lasiurus; species Lasiurus cinereus. The sequence continues at coordinate 4,667,281 of JAAGEH010000014.1, read as the reverse complement.
GACTGGTTTGGCTCAGTGGATAGAGCGTCAGCTTGCGGACTAGAAGGTCCCAGGTTCGATTCCGGTCAAGGGCATGTACCTTGCTTGCGGGCACATCTCTATTGTGGGGCGTGCAGGAGGCGGCGGATCGATGTCTCTCTCTCTCATCAATGTTTCTAACTCTCTATCCCTCTCCCTTCCTCTCTGTAAAAAATCAATAAAATATATTTAAAAAAATAAAAAAATAAAAAAAATAAAAATTATAGAGGAATTCAAGAGAGAAGATGATCTTCCAGCCTTAAGAAGCCTTCCTGGGGAAAATGGAATTATGACCGAGGAAGTGGTTCTCCAGTGTATGGTTCCGAGGCCAGCAGCAACAGCTTACTGGGAACTTGGAAATGTAAATCCTCAGTCTCCACCCCAGTAATGTTGAATCATAAACCCTGGGGGAGAGGACCAGCAATTCATGTTTATAAAGATGCTAAAGTTATATTTAGCCTTACTCTACCAAAGAAATGGTGGTAAAAGGTATGCTGAGTTTAGGGAGAAACAATGACTGGCACATAGTAAGTGTTTAGGTAAAGATGGCTGGCTGGCTGAGTGAAGGAAACACTCAGAAGAGGTTTAGGGTTTTCTGTGCCATTTGGTTTCTGTTTAAGGGAATTTTCCCCCAGTGCATTTGATCTTTATTTCATCCAAACATCCTTTGTAACCATGTTGTCATTTTCAGCTCATATTTTTCTGATGATTTAAAATGTTTGCATCATCTGGATAGGGGATAAAATTTGTATTTTTATAATAGTATTTGAAGCCTTTGTAAAATATAAAATATCAGAATTATTGAACAGCTTGTGGCTAACTACTAGGTAGATGTAATATATGCAGAACCCGTATCTTAAAAGAGGATTTCATGGCATTTCATCAAGTCATAGATAAATATCTTTTAAGACATTAAAGTTTTTAAATGAAAATTCAGTCTTAAACATAAAAAGTGGGATGTTGTTCCCTTAGTGTTTCCTCTACATATTTTATGAAATTCAGTTATTGACATTTCTAAAGACCCCCACCCCATCAACATTGAACTATACTTTATTTCCCCTGTGCTTTTAGACCAGGTACGTCTTAATTGAAGATGCTGACTTAGGGCTTTTCACTGGTGATGGTGAAAGGCTTTACTTTCAGCCTTTGCTCACTGAGCTGCCCTGACCTAAAGTGGAAAAGGTAGAGAGTATTTGCATATGTGATCTTCTGATTCTCTGTTAAAAAGACTAAGTGATTTGAAAGACAATTCAAGGGGTGGGGGTGGGGGGGTTGTGGAGAGAAGAACCCATGATCACACTGTGGCCATACAGTTAAGCTTTAAGTTTAAAATGTCTTCTCCTTTCTGAAAAAATGATCCCATTTTCTCCTAATGTAGTTTTATCTTGGCACTATCCATTTAGCATGTTCTACAGAGCAGTCTAGTTGCTATTGTAGGTGTGTATAATCTTTGTTTCTCAGAGGAAGATATATTTAAGATCTTTTTGGGGTTTGTTATAGAGGGACTTCAGGATCACGTACATAATAAAGTCTTAAGGTAATAGAGACCAGCTGCCTCCTGCACACCCCCTACTGGGTATGTGCCCGAAACCAAGGTATATGCCCTTGAAGCTCAATCCACTGAGCCAAACCAGCCAGAGCTGAAATGCTTTTGTTCTTGGTTTTGGTAGTCAAGACTTTCTCAACATAAATAGGCGCAGGAATCAGGAATTCAGGGCAAGAGTTTTGAGGGTTTTTGGCTTCCCACTTATTACTTTTTTTTTTTACTAATATATAGATACATTAGTTTACAGTATGTATTTGGTATTAAAGCAAGCATGTGTCCCTACTCTGCCGGGCCTAAACCATCTTCTGTACATTAAGCCCTACATTTGTCTGTTGTGGGTAACCACCCCTTTCACTCACCATGGGCAGAGTTTTGCAAGATTGCAGAGTAAGACCTGTCAGCTGACGCTTGCTCACATGAGAGCCATTAGGAGGGTGATGTGGCCAATGTCAGAACAACCTTGCAGCTGAAGGCAAGCTACTGCATTTGCCCAGAGCCATATGCATAGGTCTTGTGACTGAATACTTTACCACTGCATAATCTCCAACAGAGCACAGATGGAGTGTGTCAGTCCAGGCTGCTCAACCTGTTGAAGACTTTACTTTTGCTAACAGGAGCACAAGCTTAGGAACAAAAGTAGGAAGTGGGAATTGGACTTGTCTGTTATAATGAGTTGCTGAGAGCATGTTTTATAATGTGTTGGATGCATCTGACTTCCTAAATCATTGGGGGACTTAATATACGTAATGTTCCTTTTTTTTTTCCTTAAAAAAAAAAAAAACTTTCGAAAGAGGAATTTATAGGCTGCTGCCCAGTAGCTTGTCATACCTACTGTATAGGGAGTGCAATGATCATTTAGAGTAGCTGGTCACTTCGGCATATCCCTCAAACAACAAAGGCTCTTCAACATTTGTGTCCAAGTCCATGTTGATAGTCAGGATAAACCGGAAGGAGGTTAAACGGCTCAGGAGATGTGTGGAGGCACAGCGAAGACCACAAACCGGCCTTCTGGCCAGCAGGATTCAGCCAATTACGTGAGTGATGCTGTTTCTGATGCTGGGAAGACTTGCAAGACATTTTTCTGCTCAAAGATTCGAAAACGTGCCAGGGTAGGAAAGGGCACTGATCACACGGAACGTGACAGCAGGTTTGAAATTTTAATTCTATTTCAAAATCTAAGTGAAATTTTAATTTAATTCACTCTGTACCAGGATGGTATTATAATGAACTATTTAAATAATGGTGCTTATCTAAAAAGAGTAATGTACTTGCTATAGTCTTTTTAGATTATTTCATTCATTTTAGAAGAATTCATTAATTTTATTAGAAATTCTTAATTGAAACATTCTTTGTAAAGAATTTTATTGTCCTGTTAATGAAAAGGGAAAAAATCTTTGAGAATTACCATCATTCCAAAATATAATGTAGATAGATAGTAAGGAAAGCCATAAATATATTTATTGGTTGGTTTAAAATATTGTTTCAGGATATAGTTTCTGTCATATAAAAATCTTTGTCTTTTTTTAGTAGAAATTTAATAAATTGGTATAGAGTTCACTCCAGTATAAGAGCCCAGTAGGTTGGAGAGTTAGGGAGAAGTGTGGAAATCATTTTATGGGTATTGGGTCATATGCTGTCCACTCAATTAAAGGTATAAATATATAGAACAACCTTGGAAGAGGTAAAGAATAATATGGTGCATTAGGAAAATACATTTGAGTGCTAGATAAGAACTTCACTTTTATACTATCAATTTTTATCTGTTTCTTATCAAGAAAGGACAGCTGAGTGAAAGGAAGGAGTAATGGATTAGCATTCATTTTATCTGGATCTTCAACCCTGTTCTGATCTCACTTGATCCACAGCTCTGCTGCCCAAGATCCTTGTAATATTGGGCGAATCTCCAAGCTTTTGTGGGTCTCACTCTCACCTGCTAAGCTATGTCATTGGTTCAAATGATTTAAAAAACTTTTTCTTCTTCAGAGATTCAGAGATGTAGCATCAGGACCTTTGTATTCCCTATTTCTTTTATTTGTATACTTCTAGATTTCCCAAATAGATATTTCCCATAAGAATATGCAGGGTCACCCCCAAAAAAGTTCAAGTTTTGGGTATGTACTTAACATTTCTGACTTTCAGTGAACTTACTATTCTTTGGTAGATTTTAATAATTTTCATTTAAACAACACTTGAAACTTAATAAAATATGTTCATGTCCACTAACTCCCCTCCCTTTTTTTAACTTGTTAGATATCCACTATCTTCTTTCACTTTTTAACTTACATTTACTTCTCTGATGCTGAGTGTTTTGGGTTTTTTGTTTTGTTTTGTTTTTTATTTTTTTAGAATTCTGTACAATGATGACATATACTTGTCAATTAATTGGAATTTGTCTTCAGACAGAATAGTTGTCTTGGTAGACCTCATCCACTTTCTGTTCCCTTTCCTACAATCTTGAAACCGTATTTGTTATGTGCAGTACTGTATTTGGTTTCCTGAATTTATTTAGGACTTGGGCCAGTCTCAAAGGTAGAGTGAATTATTGACAGGAGCTTGCCCTGTAAAGATCAGGCTCCAAAGTGCTCACAAGTTATCTATTTGTCCAAGTCAGGTCGCAATCAGTTAGCTATGACTTCCAACTCCTTCTTTGCTCTTAGGTATCTTAAATCAATACTTTCGATTCATGGTGAGCATCCCACAAGTGGCAGACTGTCTTAAGTTGTATGCAGATTTTTTTACTGCATCTGTGTTATATAAAATAGGGGTTAAGTGTACTAGTAGTTTGTTTCCACCACCGCCCCCTAATGATTTTCCAATTATTCAGAGTTGATGAGAAAGATTCCACAAATACATTGGAATCATGTTGGATATCTAGTAGTTAGCCGCAATGTAAAACTGACACAGATCAGTTCAGAAAGAGACATTTTAATCTTCCCAGTTATATGGTTCATGTGGAATGAAACATTTCAGGAAGGAAGTTTGTCTTTTGTGTATCTTTACTTCCATCCTCATTATTCTATAGAATGACAGCTATGGGGGTTCAGTTTATTTCACAAAATAACAGTGAACAAAAACCTAAAGAGTTTGATGAGGCATTTTAAATAGTTTGCCAATAAAAAATTTGCTAAAACTCAATTCAGATCTCATAACTCTGAATCTGATCCTAGTATATTGTACAGTCTTCAAGTAATTGCTTCTAGTCTTCTTTCTTAAAATGTCATCTCGAAAAGCTGCTAATAACTTGATTTTTAACAAACTAGATACATATTCAGGGCTGTTTATAAGAGGAATGTGGAAGTATTTGCCTAGCTTATCTGTGATCATTGTTTCTCCAATGGCAGGAGAAATCTGACATAAACTTGCCTTTGCAAGTAAGTATACCATACACACACACTGTAGAGGAACTGAAACTAAGCACTTCAGAGTCAACTGTGCTTTAAGTTTCATATCTTGAAAAAGGGCTCAGAAGAGATTCTTTGTACTGTTTTGGAATCACCAGGCTGGAAGAAGTAGAAGAATTAATGAATGTAAATGTACAACTTCTCTACAATTTGGATGAACTAATTCTACTTAAAAAAAAAAAAGAAGGAAAAGAAAGAGAGGAAGGGAGGGAGGGAGGGAGGACGAGAGGTAGGAAGGAAGGAAGAAAGGAAGGAGGAAGGAAGGAAGGAAGGAACTATTGATAGAGCTGTAGTTGCTTACCAAGAAAATAAATAGGGAAATTAGGGTCTGTTTTCCCCTAGTGAACTACTTCACATAAATGAACTGAACATGAACATGATTTTACTACCAGTCTTTATTTATAGTAGTTAGGATTAATGACTAGGAAACACAAAAATAGTCACTGATTTAGAGGTGTGTGAAGGCAACAGACCAAAGAATTCTGAAGATTTTAGTAAAAGGCTATTAAAGTCTGATGCAAGTTGTAGAGGTGGGGAGAGTGTTTTCCCTTGTTCTTCACTTTAGAAACACTGTGTGAAAACCTTTCTGCTTTGATACTACTTAGAAAATATAGCTGTTGGACAGGTTAAATGAAGTGAGCAGAGAGAAGCAGCAAACCCTGGTCAGCTGATGGTCTTGTGCTTCCTGACAAGCTTCACAGGAAGGTTGTAAATTGCCGGGCATGACTCTTTCAGATGCATTGCGTATTGCTGTCACAAGTTCTCCTACTCTTCCTGCACGCCTTCCCTTTTCACTGATTTTAGGGGCCATGAGGAATTTTCTTTGGCCAGTTAAAAATGTTTATTTCTATCAATTGATAGTTGGGATTCAGAGATGTAATTTGAGAATGACTGAGGGAATGAATGAAGGAATGCAGTGGTAACTTAGTATTGCTGCAAAGTCATGTGTGATTTAGGTTTAAATAACATTTATCTTTTCCCCTGAAGTAATTTTCTTCTTAGGAATGAATCAGAGCAGTCTTACTACAGAGTTTTGAAGTGAGTATGAACTTGCTTCATAGGAACTGACAAACTTTTATCTGGGTTTTATTTTAAGTATTGATGACATAACAGGATAAAGTCTTTGTTATTAGTCACCAAAACTAATTATTTCCAGAGTGACAGTGTTCTAGACAGAAGACAAGATTACTCCAGCCACGGGGTCTCCAGGCCAGCCATTGGGCCTCTTGAAAGCATTTTTTCCTCAAGTTTGCCCTCATTTGGATGCTGAACTGGAATACTCATTGAACTAATCCACAGTTCCTGGTGCTCCTGTTATGGCTTCCGTTGTGAGTCAGTCTGTGGCTTAGCCTTATCCTTTTATTGGTACATAACAAAAGCTGAATAACTCCTGAACAATGATGTAGCAAGCCTTGGTCGGAATTGGTGAGCGTAGTAATAACCTGTGACCCCAGATAAGATTACTGTTAAACTGCCAGTCAGAAGGAATCCAGCCTGTGGGCTCTAGAAAAACCAGGGTTCCTGACAATTTTCTTCCCTTTTTATGGGATCCAAGTTTACATGAAATGTTGGTCATCAGATACCCATCCATCCATTAATGTTTATATATTCAAAAGTTCAGTCCTCTTATTGATTTAGGAAAAGTAAAAAACACACACACACCTATTCTCAGGTCTTTACAGAACAGATATGAATTAAAATCCTGTCTTTTCCTCACTATGCCATTTCCTTTTACTTTTGTGCCTTACTCTGTCCAAAGACCAATAAACAAAGAAATAATTTAGTAAAGCTACGATTGTTTTTCCACTTACTGATTTTTTTTTTAATTCAGTTCTCACAAATGAGACCCTAGAGCAGTGGTTCTCAACTTTTCTAATGCTGTGACCCTTTAATATACTTCCTCATGTTGTGGTGACCCCCAACCATAAAATTACTTTCGTTGCTACTTCAGAACTATAATTTTGCTATTGTTATGAATCATAATATAAATATCTGTGTTTTCCAATGGTCTTAGGTGACTCCACTAGCAGTTCTCAATCTGTGAGTCGCAACCTACAGGTTGAGAATCGCTGCTGTAGAGCTTCTAAGACCATTGGAAAATACAGATGTTTACATTATGATTCATAACAGTAGCAAAATTACAGTTATGAAGTAGCAACAAAAATAATTTTATGGTTGGGGGTCACCACAACATGAGGAACTGCATTAAAGGGTAGCGGCATTAGAAAGGTTTAGAACCACTCCCCTAGACTATAGTACTCCATATGGTAGGAGCACCTTCGATCTAGGGGCCTTTTCCATCTTCATGATATGATCTGAAGACTCATCTCTGCCTCCAACTCACCATGTCTTTGGAAACTTTCCTTCATGGATCTGGGTTTCTATTTTCTCTTCTAAAAAATATAAACAAAAGTGGTAGAATGGATCAGTGATCCCCAAATATGTAAAGTGACTTCAGATCCATTGGACCAAATTCCTGAAGGTGGAGCCTGTGAAGTTTTGTTAATTAAAAAAAACAAAACAAAACACCCAAAACAAAAAAAAAAAACAAAAAAAATTAAAAACACACCACAAAGAGCTTCTAAGGTAATTCATATGATAAGGGATGTCTGAGGTCCCTTATAACTCTAATATTATGATTGTCTGTCACTGACCAATGAGACCCAAAGATGTAAGGAAAATATGAAGACTTTGGGTAATCAAAGATGTCAAAACTATCTCAGTGGTATTAAATTCAATTGAGTAAATTTGAAGAACTAGTTGGCTTTGTTAAGCTATCCCTGAATCGAACAGCATCTCATCTATAGCAGGTAGAGAGAAGTCCCCAAAGCTGTTTAATCTGAAAGGCTTTTTATAGGCAGAACTGGGCAGGGCAAGAATTTTATTAACAAAAGAAAAGAAAGGATTTTTTTCAGGCAAGATTACCTTCCTTTGGGTGGAGGTAGTCTTGTCTGAGAGATTGCTTCAGCTTCCTTTAGGGTGAAGGTGGAGAGGGCCCATGTGACAGGTCATTGGTACTGATTAGGAAATTTCAGATTGACCAATTAAGATTATATTCCTGGAGAAGGTTGAACTGCATTTAGGTCAGATATTAAGTTTAGGTTTGGTGTCATGGGCTTTAACACAAATGACCCCATGGTGGGCTTAATGGTTTTTCTCTTTTAGCAGTGAATATCTTTTTCCAGGTGTGGGAACAAAACCATATGGTTATTTAAGAGAGTGTATTTTCAACAGAGGGAATAGCATACAGAGATCCTAAGGCAGGAACATGCTTGATATGTGCCTGTTCCTTCTACCCTTATAAATTCTAGCTGATCAAATAATTCAAATGACACATAGGAGGTTTACAGGAGAAAATCAAATTTTAATAATGTGCATATGGGGGATTCACATAAGCATGAAAAGTCTAGATATTTAGGGAAACTGCAGTGGGTATGTTAATCAGAATTGAGGAAGAGGAAGTAAGGCAGTTCATAGAGAGATGAAAATAGTTCATGTTCAGTAAGCAAATGTATATTGATTATCTTGAAACATTGGGACACAGAAAGGACTTTGGTCAAATGGGCTTTGCTAGGTTCCTCCCTGTCTATCACACCTAGTTCATACTAAAACATAGTTGTCTGTGATGATAACTCCCTTTCTGGAGAAAGTTCTTCCTTTGTCAAAATTCTTTTAGGTAGTCAGGGGGGAAGGTCAAAGATTTTTCCTGAGTTTTTTTATTTCTTAAAAATAACCAGCTTAAAATAATCAGATCCCAAAGAGGCATATTTTGAGGTGACAAACTCTGTTCCTCATATACTCTAAAGAAAAAAAATGTTACCTAAGGACAAAGATAATTTGGATTTAGAGAGTAAATGGTTCTTTGTGGGAACATCAGGGAGGCTGAGATGTGCTGGTAGACGGTTTATCACACTATGATATGAGAGGCAGGTAGAGGTGGCTTGCCCCTAATATTTCTCCCATTGGCCCTTGCTTGATAACAGAAATTCCTGCTATTAGAACCTCATTTCTTTGTATTTAAGCCTTACTCTTTCGGGGCAGTAACTGATACCTTAGTAGGAACTAAAAGAAAACTTGTCTCTCTGTCAGGGAGAACAAGATCACATGAGAGGATTGGGTGCGTTCTGTAGAGCAGTGTGTGAGGACTGATCTTATCCTTTCCAGCTCCGTGGGCAGGACTGAGAGAGACCATCTGTACTTGTGCTAAACAAGACCAAGACTTTTGATGGCTATATCCAAAGCTCAGATAATGTGCCCATGGTGTTCATCTTCACAGGGAAGTCTCTGGCAGACTATAACAGACCAAAATGATCTTTAGAGAATGTTCCTATCACAGACTTTAAAACTAGTGCTTATTAGTAGAAGTTTCTGTATTTTAATTGACAGTTGAATTTTCCCCCCTTTTAAAAGACTATTTTGTAGAGCCGTTTTAGGTTTACAGCAAAACTGAGCAGAAAATATAGAGTTCCTGTGTACTTCCTATCCTACACACTCACAGCTTCCCCTGCTGTCAACATTGCACACCAGAGTGGTGCATTAGTTACAACAGATGGACTTACATTGACACATCATAATCACCCAAAATCATATTTTTATTAGGGCTCACTCTTGGTGATGTACATTCTATGGATTTTGACAAACGCAAGAAATGTATTAATTAATATAGTATTGTACAGAGTGGTTTCACTGCCCTAAAACTCTTCTGTGCTCTGCTTATTCATCTCTTCCTAATCCCAAGCAACCACTGATGTTTTTGCTGTCTCCATAGTTTCGCTTTTTTTAAAAAAAATATATTTTATTGAATTTTTACAGAGAGGAAGGGAGAGGGATAGAGAGTTAGAAACATCGATGAGAGACATCGATCAGCTGCCCCCTGCACGCCCCCTACTGGGGATGTGCCCGCAACCAGATACATGCCCTTGACCGGAATCAAACCTGGGACTTTTCAGTCCATAGGCCCACGCTCTATGCACTGAGCCAAACCGGTTTCGGCTAGTTTTGCTTTTTATAGATGTCTTTCAGTTGGAATCATAGTATGTAGCCTTTCCTGTTGGGCTTATTTAACTTAGTAATTGTGTTAAAGCTTTCTACATGTCTTTTCATGGCTTGATAACTCATTTCTTTTTGGCACCAAGTAATACTCCATTGTCTTGATGTAGCACCATTTATTTATCCATTTACCTACTGAAGGACATCTTGGTTGCTTCCAAGTGTTGGCAATTATACTGTAAACATCCTGTGCAGGTCTTTGTGTGGACATAACTTTTACTCCTTTGGATATATGTCAAGGAGTGTGGTTGCTGAATCATAAGGTAAAAGTTTGTTTAGTTTTGTTGTAAGAAACTTCCAAACTTCCAAAGTGGCTATACCATTTAATTTCCCCCCACCAATGAATAACTGTTCCTGTTAGTCCACATCCTTGTCAGTATTTGGTTTTGTTATTGTTCTGGATTTTGGATATTCTTATAGGCCTGGAGTGGTATCTTACTGTTTTTATTTGATTTTCTCTAATGAGATATGATGTGGAGCATCATTTGCTATCTATATATATTTTCTGAGTTGGCTGTTTAGTTTTTCTCCCACTTTCTAATTGGGTTGTTCTTTTTCTAATTGTTGAGCTTTATGAGTTCTTTGTATATTTGGATACCAGACCTTTATTCAGATATGTCTTTTGCAAATATTTTTACCCAGTCTGTGGCTTTCTTCTCATTCTCTCTTCCTGCACCCACCACGCTCCTTTCCCCCCAAGAATTGTCAGTCCACTCCCTTTCTATGCCCCTGATTCTGTTATATTCACCAGCTTATTCTGTTCATCAGATTTTTTATTCACTTGATTTTTATTATTTATTTATTTATTTATTTTTATTTTTTTAATTAAATCTTTATTATTCAGATTATTACATTTGTCTCTCTTTTTCCCCCTCCATAGCTCCCCTCCACCCAGCTCCCACACTTCTCTCTACCCTTACCTCCTTCCCGTTGACCTCATCCATAGGTGTATGATTTTTGTCCTGTCTTTCCCTGTACACCCCTCACCCCTTTCCCCCTGAGAATTTCACTTGATTTTTAGATTCACTTGTTGATAGGTATGTATTTGTTGTTCATAATTTTTATCTTTACCTTTTTCTTCTTCCTCTTGTAAAAGAGTACCTTTCAGCATTTCATATAATACTGGTTTGGTGTTGATGAACTTTAGCTTTTTCTTATCTGTGAAGCTCTTTATCTGACCTTCAATTCTGAATGATAGCTTTGCTGGGTAGAGTAATCTTGGTTGTAGGTTCTTGCTATTCATCACTTTGAATATTTCTTGCCACTCCCACCTGGCCTGCCTAGTTTCTGTTGAGAAATCAGCAGACAGTCATATGGGTGCTCCCTTGTATGGAATTAACTGTTTTTCTTTTGCTGCTTTTAAGATTCTCTCTTTGTCTTTTGCTCTTGGTATTTTAATTATGTTGTGTCTTGGTGTGGTCCTCTTTGGATTTCTTTTGTTTGGGGTTCTGTGTGCTTCCTGGACTTGTAAGTTTATTTCTTTCACCAGGTGGGGGAAGTTTTTGGTCGTTATTTCTTCAAATAGGTTTTCAGTATCTTGCTTTTCTTCTTCTTCTGGCACCCCCATAATTCTGATGTTGGTACGCTTGAGTTGTCCCAGAGGCTCCTTACACTATCTTCATATTTTTGGATTCTTTTTTTTTTCCCAGTTGAGTATTTTTTGCTTTTTTGTATTTCACATCTTTGACTTGATTCTTGCTATCCTCTAATCTGCTGTTAGATCTCTGTATAATATTTTTTATTTCAGTCAGTGTATGCTTAATTTCTAGTTGGTCCTTTTTCATATTCTCGAGAGTCTTGCTAAATTTATCGACCTTTTCTAGAAAATTCTTGAAAAACCTTATAACCGTGGTTTTGAACTCTATATCCAATCATTTGCTTTCTTCCATCTCTTTCATTTGTGACCTGTTTCTTTTCCTCCGCATTTTGGCTGCTTCCCTGAGTTGATAGAGTGGCTTTGTGTGCTAGGGTGTCCTATAGGGCCCAGTGACTCAGTCTCCCCTGTTACCTGAAGTGGGGACTCTAGGTGCACCCCTTTGTGAACTGTGTGCACATCTTGTTGTAGTTAAGCCTTGATTTTTGTTGGTGTCAATGGGAGGAATTGACCTCCATTCCAATTGACTGTGAGGATCAGCTGTGTCTATGCTGGGAGAACTTTTGTGCTGGAGACACCCTTATGAGGCAAGACTTGCTTCAGTGGGGCTTTGGTGCTCACTGAGTCTGCCCCCTGAGTGTGTTCCTTATAGATAAGGAGTTTTAGTCTGGATGATCCTTCTCTGACAGGTGGATACACTGGCTCTTGGATCTCCAAGGAGGTACTAATTTAGTCTCTGCCTAAGGCCACCCAGCAAGAGCTACAGAGAGATCTGCAGATTCCTCTTCTTTGGGTTTTGGAGGTGTCCAGATAAGGCCCAGCTGTGAAGCAATGCAAGCTGCTGTGGGGCCTTGGGCCTTCTTTTGGATGTTCTGGGTCTCTCTGACTCAGCTGCAGTTGGTTAAATAAGTTTAGATTTCAAAGGACCAGAGCATTCACATGCAAAAGCCTCTGTGCATAGCTTGGATGGGGCAGAGTCTCAGAGCAGAGCAAACAGCAATGGCTTCCCATTAGCCCTCCCTTTTCTTTTTAAATATCTCTATCTTTTTCTTAAATATGTTTTCTGACTATCAAAATGATACAATTTTATTACAAAACTTTAGAAAATGCAAGCAAATATAATATATGAAAATCCAAATTACCCATAATGCTATCACATACATTTTGCTAATGTAAACATTTTTGTTTATTTCCTTTCAGTTTTCTTGATACAGATATAAGCTACATTGTATTAACTGAATCATATTGTATATCAAGCTATATACAGGCATAATCAGTGTGCTGTAAATATTTTTTTTTTTACTCTGTGATACCATGACATTTCCTCCCTGTTATTAAAATGTTTTTGAGAACAATTTGTAATGACTTAGTAGTATCTTCTTAAATGGCTTCAAAAAGCTTGGAGTGTGTTCTGCTAATGGATATTCAGATTTCCAGTTATAGTGCAGACAGTGGTCCAATTTTTGTTGAAATTTCTGTCAGGTTCTTAGGAGGGAATTTTCCTTGTAGGAAATTTGAAGGAGACCCTTTTTTTCTTCCTCAACGGAAATTGAAAATTGAGAGAGAGAAATTGGTCAGGTAGATGGAAATCAAAATATCAACATTTAGAAAACTGCTAGCATATTGAACAACAAAGCCTGCCTAGTAATGAACCTCAAAATTAGACTAGTTTGCCCACCCCCTCCTGTATAGGCCTTGCCACAAAGGGGCTTGCCACTTTAAAACTTGATGTTGAGGAGTTGATGATCACATCAGCATGTGTATGCTATGCAGTGGGATAGATGTCAACAAATACAGGGAAATTTACCATTCAGAATTTCTTCCCTGGGAAAGAGCACATGAGGTGAAGAGCGTCAGGAATGTTAGTCTTCAGGATTGTGCCTCTACTGGTAAGAAACCTGAAGCCAAAGTAAGGAGACACCCAACTCTTTCATAGGTTAAATCACCACCTAAAACATATGTATATGAGTGGATTTTTTTTTTTTTGGACATTTTAAAAAGTGTTTTATCTATATGTCTTCAGAGATAATGCATTCACTTGTTTCAACAATAAAAATTATATATTTGAAATATATTGCTCCCACTTCTTTATTCTTTCCCATCCCCTTTAAGTAATCAATTATATTTCTTTTTTTAAATTTTTAATTATTTAATTTTATTAAATTTTTATTGTTCAGATTATTACAATTGTTCATCTTTTTCCCTCCATATCTCCCCTCCGCCTGCCTCCCACCCCATCCTCTGCCCTGACCTCCCCCCATTGTCCTCATCCATAGGTGTATGATTTTTGTCCAGTCTCTCCCTGCAACCCCCCTCACCTCTTTCCCCCTGAGAATTATCAGTCCACTCCCTTTCTATGCCCCTAATTTTATTATATTCACTTGTTGATAGATATGTATTTGTTGTTCATAATTTTTACCTTTACTGTTTTCTTCTTCTTCTTAAAGAATACCTTTCAGCATTTCATATAATACTGGTTTGGTGGTGATGAACTCCTTTAGTTTTTCTTATCTGTGAAGCTCTTTATCCACCCTTCAATTCTGAATGATAGCTTTTCTGGGTAGAGTAATCTTGGTTGTAAGTTCTTGCTATTCATCACTTTGAATATTTCTCGCCACTCCCGTCTGGCCTGCATAGTTTCTGTTGTGAAATCAGCTGACAATCATATGGGTGCTCCCAATTTTATTTCTTAAAATTATTTTTATATTAATTTTGTGTAGACATATATATTCTTTCTTCTTACACAAAAGGTAGCATGTTCTATACAAGAATTTGCTCTTTACTATTTGGACTTGGCAGTATAATCTGGAGATCTGTAGGTCCTGTTTTCATTCTAACACTCTTCTCCAACAGCTACTTGGAATTCTGTTGTGTGACTATAGTATAAGTGATTTAATTTGTCCCTACTAATATCCTCTTCAGTTTTTTTTCCAGTATTCTGCTCTTATCAAGCATCTTGCAATCACATGGTTTTCAAAATCTGTTTAGTTCCAGAAATGGGATTAGTGGATCCAGTGCTATAAATAAAATTCAGATGCCTATGACAACTTATCCTCCATATGTGTAGTCATACTATCTGCCTCTGCCTCTGCCTCTGTTTCTCTCATCTGGGATGTCTGACTTTTGATTTCCATTCTAATAGGTGTATGATTTTAAGTTGTTTTTCTAATTTCTAAGAGCGAGGTCTAGCATTTTGTCATGTGTTTAGAGAATTTTTTTTCTCCCTGTGAACTATCTGTATCCATTGCCTAGTTTTCCTTTGGTTTGCAAGTCTTTTTCTATATTGATTTTTGGTTATTCTTTATATATTAGGGAGATTAATCTTTTGTCTCTAGTACAAGTTGCTAATTTTTTGTGAATTTAAAAAAAAATCCCTTGATAACTTTTTTTTTTTTACACGTTGAGGTCATACTACAGTGTACATAATTTGGTGTTTTGCTTTTCAGTCTTAACATCATACACCAGAATTTTTATTCTTCAAATGTGGCATGTTTTTACTCCTCGGAAGAAAATTCAAAGAGAGGTCCTGGAATGTAGAGGCTGTTTCCCTGGCACATTTGCCACTGATGCTAAGATGATAGTGTTGCAGAGTTGGAAGTGCACAGAATTTGGAGTCAGGAGACAATTGGTTTGAGTCCTGACTTTGCCACTTAATGGTTATAACCTTGTTAAAATCTCCTAACTTCTGTGTAAAACAGATTATATAATGCAGGCTTCACAGGACATTTGTGAAGGTCAGCTCAGGTGAATTCTGTAAAAATGTTTGGCAGACTCTAAAATGTTAGGCAATTATTTATGTGTGTGCTATGCAGCTCTGATCACTGTCTTCCCTTTCCTACAGTCAAACATCAGACCTTCTGGAACTAGAGTCTCTAGGTTCTATGCCATTATGCCGTAAGAAGGCAGTTATTTAATATGATGGAAATCAATTTGATAAAGTCATAAACTCAAAGACATGAATGAGTTTATTAAATTAGACGAGGGGTTACTTTTTTAGAGACTTTGTCCTGTTCTTGGGAGAGGCAGGGAATGAAGAAGGACAGGAAAATGTGGTATATGCATGCTGAGAAGAAAGCTCAATAAACGTCATTGTCTAAAGCCAAACTACATATTTGAAACTCAATCTGAATTCCTTGAATTCATTAAGGTGGTTTCCCTGTAGGAGTCCACCCACTGCCTCATGCTTCAGCTACCAGGAAGCCTCTTTAAGCAAACAGTAATTAAGGTTGTTTGTCTTAAGACAATAATAGAATTTTTGATGGGTTTTTAAAAAAGGAGTAGGGTGTTCCTGTTGTATTCCTGTTTAATTATTTATTTTTTATTTAAATTTTATTATATATTTTTAAATATTTTAATTTTAATGAGAGAACAGTCATATGGTTAAATATTCAAAAGACATCATAGCGAGTATTTACAGCACACTGATTTATGTGTGTCTGGCTCTTTGTTAGTCACTTTGCTTTTAATCCTCAAAAGAACTTAGGAGTTAGGTGCTACTACCCATGTGTTGCAGAGGAGTATACCAAGTAACAGATTTTAGGTAAATCTCGAAAGTCACATAGCTGGAAAGAGGCAGAGCAAGGACTTGAACCCAGGCTGCCTGGCTCGAGTCTACACTCTCTCACTGTGCTATTCTGACAGAGACTTAGTAAATAGTGTAGTGAAAGCCTTTATCTGTGCTTATACAATGAAATCTGCTTACTGCTTTTCCTCAATAGCCCAGCTTTCTATGTCAGATACAACCAATCTTACCAATTCATCACATATCTTTCTAGAGATACTCTATACATACATGATAAAAACTCAGAGTTTTTCTCCTTTTTAAAAATATATATAGCAGCATTGTAACACAATGGTTTGTATTTTTTTTTCAGTTAAAATTATGTTTTAGAGCTTATTTTATAATTGCATAAGGAGTTTCCTCACTTGTTATTATATCAGTATTAGAGGCCCAGTGCAGGAAATTCGTGTGGGGGTAGGGGGTGTCCCTCAGCCCAGCCTGTACCCTCTCCAATCTAGGATCTCTCGAGGGATGTCCAACTGCCCCTTTAGGCCCAATCCCACCAGGCAGTCGGACATCCCTCTCACAGTACAGAACTGCTGGCTCCCAACTGCTTGCCTGCCTGCCTTCCTGATTGCCTCTCACTGCTTCTGCGTGCCAGCCTGATCACCCCATAACCACTCTCCTGCCAGCCTCATTGATGCCTAACTGCTCCCCTGACAGCCTGTTTGCCCCTAACTGCCCTCCCCTGCAGGCCTGGTCCCCCCCCCAACTGCCTTTCCCTGCAGGCCTGGCTCCCCTTCAACTGCCCTTCCCTGCAGGTCTGGTCACCCCCAGCTGCCCTCCCCTGCTGGCCATCTTCTGATGGCCATCTTGTGTTCATATGAGGGCAGGATCTTTGATCACATAGGAGCAGCCATCTTGTGTGTTGGAGTGATGGTAAATTTACATATTACACTTCTGTTAGATAGGATAGAGGCCTGGTGCATGGGTGGGGGCCAGCTGGTTTGCCCTGAAGGGTATCCTGGATCAGAGTGGGTTTCCCCTTGGGGCATGGGGCAGCTTGAGCAAGGGACCTGTGGTGGTTTACAGGCCAGCCACTCTCCCTGGTGGTATCTGAGATTTATTTATCTTCTACAATTAATAGCAACCCTAGCCTCCTGCTCTCTCCAGCTCTGTGGCTGCCGCCATTTTAGTTGGGATTTATCTTCTGTAATTAAAACTTTGTATCCTTGAGTAGAGGCCTGAGCCCGCCAGGGTGTGTGGAAAGCTTGGCTTCCTCCATCACCAGAGAAACCCAACCCTCCCTTCTGCTCACATGTGGCCACAGCCAACTTGGTTGGGGTTAATTTGCATACTTGCTCCTAATTGGCTTGTGGGTGTGGCTTATGGGTGTAGTGGAGTAATGGTTAATTTGCATATTACTCTTTTATTAGATAGGACTAGAGGCCCAGTGCACGAAATTGTGTACAGGTATGGGGGATGCCCTTCAGTCCAGCCTGCTCCCTCTCCAATCTGGGAACCCTTGAAGGATATCCGACTGCCCATTTAGGCAGGATCGGGCCTAAACGGGCAGTTGGACATCCCTCTCACAACCAGCACTGCTGGCTCCCAAATGCTCACCTGCCTGCCTTCCTATTGCCTTTAACTGCTTCTGCTGCCAGCCTGATCACCTCCTAACCACTCCCCTGCCAGTGTAGTCACCCCTAACTGCCCTTCCTTTGTGGACCTGGTCACCCCTAACTGCCCTCCATTGCCAGGGGCAACCCACACCTCCTTTCTGCTCTGCCTGTGGCCATAGCCATCTTGGTTGGGTTAATTTGCATACTTGCTCTGATTGACTAGTGGGTATGGCTGGTGGGTATAGCAGAGGTATGATCAATTTGCATATTACTCTTTTATTAGATAGGACAGTACTCTATTGTGTGGATGTACATTATTTAACTATCCCATGGTTGTTTCCAGTTCTTTGATATTCCAGACAGTGCTGTAGGGAGTATCTTTTTGTATATAATTGTTTTGAATCTGTGCAAGGTGATCTGTAGTATTAATTTCTACTAGTAGAATGGCTGAGTCAAAAGTATCTGTGTGTGTGTGTGTGTGTCTCCTTCTCTCTCTCCCTCTCCCCACCTCCTTTCTTCTTATTTTGGCCTCACCTCTGCCCCACCACTTCCCCATATGCTTGTCTGTACCCATCACTTTTAGAGATATTTTACAACCAAAGATAAGCACAGTTTCTATTTATTTTGTTTTTTTCATGTTGCAAACAGAAGACCTCACAGAAAGAATCATGTTTTTGACCTCTGGAAACCTCTGAGAAAATATAATTTTTATCTTATTTGTATACAGTTTACATGGAGCTAGAATGAATATGTGTAATATGGCAATACATATACTGTTTTTGGCAATGTCATAAATGTTTAGTTTGAAATTCATTCATCTACCTGTTATTAGTACACACTCTTCTGGGGAGATGATAGAAAAATGTTACATTCAAAAAAAGATGAAATCATGTTGATGCAAGTTGATTTTCAGTAGAGCCAGTATACAATTTAGTAACCCTTGGAATTTGTTGATGCACGTTAACTATTTGTGTTATATTGACAACAGTGTGAAAGAATTAGTTCAGTGAATATTGAATAATCCATACATGAAAATGAACAGCAAAGCTCTTTTTCCAGGGAGTGGGGTGTCATTAGTACAGATAGTTTCTAGTTTATTGCTATCAGAAAAGAATGAGTAGTGTTCTATTGAAAGTTAATGGAATCACTTTTGGGAAATATGGACCATATTTAAAGATTCTGAGTTATTAAAGGGTTTGAGAAAGGGAAGGAACTATTAGTAACAAAATATAGGGGAGTGGGGGCAGGCTAGAAGGGGTCAGTGGTGGCAGGGAGGGAGACATATGTAATACTTTCAACAATAATGATTAAAAAGCAAATCAAGGAAAGCTAGCCAGAGGCAGAGTTGTGGCTGGTACAATGGATCTGCCCACTCAGTGTCCCTCTTACTTCAAAAGAACTTACACTTTTCCTCCTCAAATTTTGTTAGCATCTGCTGAAAATTCTCAACTGGAGATGTGTTTATATTAAGAAGCATGCGTATCAAGGAATAAAGTACACCTAAAAGAGTTAGATCATACCATGCAGTAATGTTGATTAATTTATTAAGATAGCTTTTCTGTCGGTACCTGGATTATCTATTCTGAATTATACTGTGTACACTTAAAAGATAAATTGGGACTATAGTGTGTTAGAGCTGGAAGGATGAGACCTTGAAGAATCATTTTAGTCCCAACCCATCGTTTTATAGAACATTGGACTGAGAGGTGAAAGAGTGTTACTAGCACTAGAATACCAATCCTGCCTAGAACCTGGGCATTCTGACACTGGGTGTGGGGCTCTGCTGTTTCATTGATACCCAGGTGGCCCCAGGGCAGTGGGGTATGAGGTGGTGGTACTGTGAGTGCCACAGACAAAATTAACCTATTGCAGAGTTTAACTTGACATGATCCTGAACTCAGGAAAGAAGGGAGGAATTCTGTCATTTCCTCTTCTGTCTTTCAGAGTTTCCTCAGGCTGTATTGTGACTCATATTATAATATTTTGTCATTGCTGTGTGAACACATTATATAAAAACATGTGGTTTTAGCATGTGATACAATCATATATAGAATTGTTTCAGTGGGGGAGAAATAGACTCTCAGGTACAAGCTATTTATGCATAAACTTTGATGTTATCTTTGTTAAGGATCAATTATATTAGGGAAAATGTAGGGAACCTGAATGTTATTTTAATTTTGACTTTTCTTAGACATAGTATGTATTGTATCATCAATGATCTCTTATCCTACAATTCCAAAATCCTGACATCTCTCAAAATATTTTTGGAACTGACCTGAACTGATGTAAGGCTATTATAATCTCTACCTAAACCACCTGGCATACATATTCATAACTTGGGCCGGTGAAATATTAATTTGCTTGATTTGGGGCATTGAATACATCTCAGATCCTATAAGAAGGATTACATAATACTGTATATGGTATAAGCTTCTTTCTATCTATAGAATTCTGAAATATCTGGCCCCAAGGATCTCAGTTAAAGAACTGTGTATCTGAAGTTCCCTTTAAGTTATGCTTTACAAATTTAAAAGTAATTTTATACTTATTCTCTGTTTTTCCTGATACCCTTGTGAGATATATAAGGCAGATAGATACATTGGGGAATGTTGAGCCCTAGAGTAAGTTGAAAGTGCAGAGCTAGAGTTAGAAGCTGTGTTTACCTGGGTGAATATTAATCCATACTCCTAGGCATCATGTCCTCTCTGACTTGCACTCATCCCCCACTGTGTGGACAACGTTTTTATCATTTAAATTCTCCAGAAGCCACAAAGACATTTAGCACCATACCTGTAACAGTATAGTTTACTTATTTATTTATGGGTTGGCCTTCCCATATCAGATTGTAAGCATTTTGAGGTAGGAACTGGATCTAGTCCCAGTATCTGTCCTGGTCTCTGGGTCAAGCAGATGTGGAAGGAATGAATGCAGGAGTGTGCTTTTGGACTTGAATTACAATGAGTGCTCTTTCCATGCCGTGCTGCTAATCATAGGGATTTATTATTTCATCCCACACATTTCTTTTACAAAAGGAATAAAGGATTTATATATTCCCTACTTTCCTGAAGATAGAAGAAATTGCAGCCAACATCCAATATAAATTTCTTTTGATAAAATAATAGGGATACATATACTTGGAATCATTTTAATTTTATTAAAATTTTAATTTTATTTTGGAATCACTTAGAAGTTATATCTTTAAGCCAGCATTATTTTCTAATGAGACTTGGAACCTTGAACATGGGACAGCAATTCAGTGGTGAATTTTTATGTAGTTTCTTTGAAACTAAACTAGGCAATTTGTGCAGCTAAGGCTATATCAGTACAAAACAGGGGAAGAGAGGAAAGTTAAGTAATTTTCATCTTCTGAGAATACTCACCTAGCGCAAAAAATTTTGAAATTAGTTACTGCCATTTATTTACATAATTTTATTCTTAAAATAAATAGGTTGGGAAATAATGTACATTGGGCTGACCCGGTGAACTCTGATTGCTATCTCAAGCACATCTTTCCTTTTCCTCCACCCCTAGGCTTCCTTTATTTTCTGCTAATAGTCATTAGGGTCTCCTTGCTGTTCCTGAGCAAACCTTTTGAGAGGGTTTCCATTTGTTTTTTGGAAAAGAGCTGAGGAGCAGTGGGAGTTGGCAGAAAAGAGTTTAAGAGTGGCTGGAAAATATCCATGTTTATAGTAGACTAGAGGCCCAGTGCACGAAATTTGTGCAGGTGGGGTTGAGTGGGGGGTTGTCCCTCAGCCTGACCTGCATCCTCTCCAATAGGGAATCCCTCTCACAATCTGGGACTGCTGGCTCGCACCTGCTTGCCTGCTTGCCTGCCTGATTGCCTGTAACCACTTCTACCTGCCAGGCCCAGTTGACCCCAGCTGCCCTCCCATGCAGGCCTGGTCACCTCTAACTGCCCTCCCCTGATGGCCTGGTCACCCCTAACTGCCCTCCTGTGCTGGCCTGCTTGCCCACAACTATCCTCTCCTGCCAGCCATATGTGTTGGCCATCTTGTGACCACATGGGGGGGGGGCATCTTGTGTGAGGATATGATGGTCATCTGCATATTACCATTTTATTATATAGGATAGGATTTCATAAGACCAGGAGTTAAATTTGTTCACTGCTTTATCCTATGCCTGGAGGAATATGTGGCACACAGTAGGAGCTATTATTAAATGGATAGTATCTGCCAATTTTGGTTGTAATCATTATTCTTGGTTTTGTTTTGTTTAATTTTCCCTTTCTTGGACCATTTAAATTTTCATATCACACCTGATTCTTTAAAAATTCACATTCTTGATTCACAAGACTGTTCTTTAGATTCTTATTTTTCACTACATAGGGTTGTTTCCTTGTGCGACCACAAGAGTAAAATCACTTTTGAAGTAGTCTTCTTTCATTGATCATGCTTCAGCACGGGTGTACTTGAGCCCACCTCTAGCTTGATTCCTGTAAAAGTTCAAGGGCGGCATCAACATTATAACAAGTCTTTGAGGATGTAGCAAATCACTCTATAACAAATCATACAACTACTACTCTCATCCTTATTAGCTATGACTTCTTGAAACTCGCTATGCGAGTCAGCACCACCTCTCTATTTGCCCTGAAAATGTTTTTTTTTCCCAAACAGCTTTAGTTCTCTCCTAAAACACAGGAGAAATCATGCCCTTCCTTTTCTTAGAAGGTTAGACTGACACACTACTGCTTGTGGGACAAACAGTATATTTCTTGGCATAGCATTCAGGGTCCTTCACAAGTAATCCTAAACTATCTTTCCTATGTAATGCTTTTGCAGCTAGACACGTTCTAACTACCCAAGACTTTGACATTGTTCCATTTTACTTTTTGTGTTTGTGTCATGACTTAGTCTGCAAGGATTCTGTTCCTTATTCCTCATCACATGTTTAATCCTTACCATCCTTCATCAAATATTGCTTCTTCCAGGAATTTTTCTCTGTCCTTTCTCTTGCTCTTTATATTCTGCCTTGCCCTCTTATTTTCATGTAGTTACTTACATGATTGTGTTTTCTAGATTTTAGGTTCTTTGAGAATAGTGACTTAGACATTTCTTATTGTATCCCACTTGAATACCAGCATTCCTGGACTTTTCTCAGCTTGTAGAAGCATAACTCCAGTCTTTGTGTTATTGCAGAGCTATCTTCTCTCTGTGTCTGTGTCAGATTTCTCTCTCTTTATGAGGACACCAGTCATTGGATTAGGGCTGATCCTTATCTTGTAGGAACTCAGTTTAATTACATCTGTAAAGACTGTGTTTCCAAACAAGGTCATATTCACAGGTACTGGGAATTAGGAATTGAACAGATATTTTGAGGCAACATAATTCCAATATATGGTTATATATATTTTACAGAGAATTCTGTTTTTTATACTTAAAATCATTTGAACTATTGCTTACCTTTCAGTTAAGTAATTTAGATTTTGTTCATTTGATTTCTCATCTTGATTATATAAGACCAAAAATAAGACTGGCTTCACTTCCAACCAGGTAAATCTTAGCATCATAGATTTTTACAATGTAGAAGGACCCATGTAAGTGTTTTTGTTTTCATTTTACAGTAAGAAAAGATAGACAAATCCTCTTATTTTGTTTTGCCTCATGTCACACCCTGTGACCATAAAGCAGACAAGAAATACCATGTTCCTTGATGCCAAAGATAGTGTTTTTTCCTTGCTGTCAAAAAAAGCAAAGAAATGAGGTATGTAGTTCTGATTAAAATAAATGTCTTTAATATAGTCATATACTTTAAGGCAAAAGCTCAAGGAATATTTTTCATACTTCTGAATAATACCAAGTTGCCCTCAGGAAAGTACCATGTGGTTGGTGCCCATAGTCACTCCACAGTGACCGTTGGAAGACTGTGGAAGTGAATGTGAACGTAAAGAGACTAAATGGTGTACATGATTATGAATACCTCAGGCCCTATGTATGGAGGATGGAAGGGAAAAAAGCTGTCAGTGTGCTAGGAGGTTTCCCTAGATTATCTCCTTTAATCTTCTTCACAATAGGACCTAAGTATTGCTCGGAGGAACTTTCCCAAGCCCATTAAACCAGTGGGAGGCTGAGATCTGAGCTCAGGCCTATCTCAGTCTGAAGTGCTCATTTAATCTCCTTTGTCCTGCCTGTAGTTCCTTTACCAAATAACTCAGCTGCAATTTCTTCTACTAATATTAGTGATGCCAAAATTATAATTAGGTGTTAAACCAAAGACAATATTGATATGGAAGAAGGTGAATAGAGTTTTTCTCATATTTTAGAAAATACTTTCTAAGAAATTTTGGTCAAAAAAATTGGAGTCTTGTCATACATACTTTGCCCTTCATACATCTTGGATTTCCATCTTTTAAAAGTTGAAAACTAATATGAAACTTTTAATAAGGTAATCATTATTTTAACTCTTCTAGACAGATTTTGTTCAGTTTGACTGATATTTGAGTCAGTGTTGCCCCTTAGAAATAAGGCACCAGCAACTCTAGGGTTACCATTTATCAGCTGAACAACTAAGTGGGGATTGGCTATCATAACCTAGCTGGACATCATAGGATCATGTCTGATGGGCCAGGCCTGGACAGTGGACTACCTCTGGACTGAGAGTGAAAGAAAAATGATTTCCAGAATGCCCTTGCCATGTTGTTATGAAACTTGTGCATAGTAGCTTAGAACATGGTAGTTTTAGTTGTTAAAAGAAAGTACAACCAGAACTTTTGTTTTTTGGTGCTGGGATTTAAGAAAACACATCTACTACCACTGCCTGAAAAAGAAAAGGAGCAATAAAGTACAGTTTGTGATTTTTTTTTTTTTAAAAAGTAGAATTACCAATTTTCTTAAGTAATTATTACCATTTTTGGAGCACTTACTGTGCATCAGTGTCTATGTGAAGCACTTTACATATTTCATTTAATTCCTATGGTAGCTTTGAGGGAGGGTGGGTAGTAATACTCTCATTGTGCTGATGAAGAAATGATAGCTCTAGAGAGTTCGGGTTTGAATCCAGACTTGTCTGACTCCAGTTATTCTGTCTCTTAGTTTTACAGTTTGTTTTTGTCAGTCTATCCATCTATCTATCTGTCCATCCTCTATCCCTTCAGGACGACTTCTCCTCTTCCAGCATTCTCTAAGTAGTTATCACCCCTTTTGCTTCAGGCATCCATCTAGTTCATCACCACATCTTATCAGTTATGCATCCTGAATATCCCTCTAGTATTTGTCTCCTTTTCTCCTGTCCTGTAGCATTCATTATGAAGAGCCTGAACTCAAAATAAACTCTATTTGGCCTGCCTGCTTCCAGTCCTACTATGTCCCACCCTGTTTTCCTTAGAGCAGCCAGATTGAACTTTAAAAAAGCATAGACCTGAGTTTATCAACCTTTGTTAACCTAAGTACTTCTGATTGCACTTAGGGCAGGATCCTGGCCTGTCTTCTTAGCCTACCTTTCAAGTTCTTTCTTCCTCTGGCTTTTTTTTTTCCTTTCTCAATTGCATCACTTTTCCATCTTACCATTTTCCTCCCTCTTACTGTGCTCTTCATTCTCACACTTTATCTCTTTAACTCTTCTTCAAGTTTGTGTTTAAATGTCACTTCCTTAAATCATTTAGAGACTTCCTTGCCCCTCTCCTCTACCCCTTAATCTGAAAATTTGAGAAGCTTTTAAACATGTATCTTAATTGTTGAAAGAATTACAGATGTTCCTCCCATCACCACCCCATTAGCCCCCTCCACAGACCTTCATCGTACTATAGCATTCTGGTTTCATTTTTTTATTCAGGAACAAGCCTATGTTTACAGCAGCTTTATCCCAGTAGCTTTTGGTCTGCTTAGGAAGAAGCCATGCTTCCTTTATTTGTTACTGTTTTTAGCAATTCAGCTGCTGTCCAGTAATGTACTTGATTTTTAAAACTTCTTTGCCAGAGCCAGCTATAACAGATGAAAATACTGAATCTTAGGATATGTAATTTCTCCCACCTTGACCTGAGCATGGGTGGATGGGAGAGAAAGAGAGAAGGCTTTACTGACTTGTTCTGAATGGTTCCCAGCCAATGACAAAAAAGCTTGAACATCCTAGACCTCAACTGTGTTCCCAGAACCAGACATTCATATTCAGCTCTCTACACTTGTCCTTAGGATTTCTGGCTACCATCTTTTTTCCAAAATGGCTTTGGAAGGAGAAGCTTCCTCACCAGTTATTTATTATTTAAAGCAGTCTTCCCAACCTTTGTCATGGTCACTGACAATATTTGTATGACCCGTTGGCATCCACAGACAAGGCTATCTGCCCCAGGTTTGAAGGGATCACTGTCTCTGCATACTTGTGGCCTTCTGATGTGCACATAGGCACACAGGTGGGGAAGATTATTCCAGGTCATACAGATACCATAACTTCTTTCTCTTTTTTTAATCCATAGTTGGTCATGTTCGGAGTTTGACCTGAATGAGATTCGCCTGATTGTTTACCAAGACTGTGAAAGGCGAGGTAGACAAGTCTTATTTGATTCTAAAGCTGTTCACAAGATTGAAGAAGTAGCAACTCAGGTATGAAATGCATCTTTGCTTTAATATTTTTTGTTTGTGCTTTTAACCTCTCTTCAATCGTTTATTAATTCTTAATTGTCTCTTTGGGCTATATTGTATACAACCATTGGTAGTTCAGAAGGAATGTAAGAAAAGTTTCCTGATTTCCCCTCCACCTTCCAGCTACATTTGTATTCTTTTTGCTTTTTGTTTTTAATTCTCACAGAGGATATTTTTCCCACTGATTTCTAGAGATAGTGGAAGAGAGAGAGGAGGGAGGGAGGGAAACATTGATGTGAGAGAGACACATTGATTTCCTCCTGCACCTGCTCCTATTGGGGCTGGGGAACCTGCAACCAAAGTACATGCCCTTGACTGGGAATCAAACCCACAACCTCTTGGTCAGTGGGCTGATACTCTGACCACTGAGCAGAACCAGCCAGGGCTGCATTTGTATTCTTACTGATGTACAGATGAAACTACTAGCAAGTAATTGTGACAGATGCCAAGCATTGTACTGTAAATATTACTAGAGGTGAATTTGCTGGTGAGTTGCAATCTAGTAGGATTTTAATACCAAATATGTGCAGCATAATAGGAATTCTGAGGACTCTAAAATTCATAGTGTTAGCCTGAAGGGAAATTAATTAGATCACTCTGTCAGTATTTCTTATAGCCAGTGCTACAGAGCACTGAGCTAAACACAAATAGCTCTCTTTAGTGTGGGGCTTCAGCATACTAACATGCCTTGTCATCATTACAAAAGGAGTGCTTCTCAACCTGTCTGGCTTTTATTTCCTTTTCTTAGTGGAAGGCAGGGTGGTGGAGTTGGTGGTTAGGGGCATGGGAGAAGACCTGGGGATAGGTCAAGTGCGGACAGGGCAACTCTTTTTTTGTTAATATATTTTTATTAGAGGCCTGGTGCACGAAATTCATGCATGGAGGGGGGAAGGGACACGTCCCTCAACCCAGCTGCACCCTCTCCAGTCTGGGAAACCTCTCACAATCCAGGACTGCTGGCTCTCCACTGCTCACCTGCCTCCCTTCCTGATTACTTCTAACCGCTTTGCCTGCCAGCCTGATCACCCCCTAAGCACTCACCCCAACTGCTCTCCCCTGCAGGCCTGGGTCCCCTGCACCTGCCCTCCTTTGCAGGCCTGGTCCCTGCCAACTGCCCTTCCCTGCTGGCCATCTTGTGGTGGCCATCTTGGGTCCACATAGGGAGAAGATCTTTGACCACAAAGGGGCAGCATTCTTGTGTGTTGGAGTGATGGTCAATTTGCATATGGCTCTTATTAGATAGGATAGAGGCCTGGTGCAAGGGTGGGGAGCAGCTGGTATGCCCTGAAGGGTGTCCCAGATCAGGGTCAGGCTTCCTTGGGGCGTGGGGCCGCCTGGGCAAGGAGCCTGTGATGGTTTGCAGGCTGGCCATGCCCCCCGGTGACCCAAGCAGAGGCCCTGTTATCTGGGATTTCTTTATCTTCTATAATTGAAACTTTGTAGCCTTGAGTGGAGACCAAGCCTCCTGCTTGCTCTGTGGCTGCAGCCATTTTTGTTGGGATTTATTTATTTTCTATAATTGAAACTTTGTAGCCTTGAGTGGAGGCCTGGGCCTACCAGGGTGTGTGGTAAGCTTGGCTTCCTCCATTGCCAGGGGCAACTCAAGCCTCCTGCTCTCTCTAGCACCGTGGCTACCCCCATTTTTGTTGGGATTTACTTATCTTCTATAATTGAAATTTTGTAGCCTTGAGTGGAGCCTGGGCCCACCAGGGTGTGTGGAAAGCTTGGCTTCCTCCATCACCAGGGAAACCCAAGCCTCCTGCTTGCTCCATGGCTGAAGTCATCTTGGTTGGGTTAATTTGCATATTCACTCCTGATTGGCCATTGGACATGGCTTGTGGGTATAGCAGAATGATGGTTAATTTGCATATTACTCTTTTATTAGATGGGATTGATTTCAGAGAGAAAGGGAGAGGGAGAGAGAGATAGAAACTTCAATGATAAGAGAGAATCATTGATGGGCTGCTTCCTGCACGCCCCCTAATGGGGATGAGGCCGACAAGCTGGGTATATGCCCTTGCCCTGAATCCAATCTAAGACCCTTCAGTCCCCAGGCTGATGCTCTATTCATCAAGCCAAACTGTCTTGGGCCAGAGCAGCTCTTGATCCCTGAGAGCCAGAAGATTAGTCCAGAGTACTTGCAAATTGTCACCTTTAGACCTTTCATTCTCTTTTCAATAGTTATTCAGCTGTTTGCAAATTAAATGAATCCATTTGCATTTATTCTTTACTTGATACCTGTACCAGTGGTCGGCAAACTGCAGCTCTCGAGCTGCGGTTTGCTGCTCTGTTGACTAATGAGTTTGCTGACCACTGGGATAGGGGCTTGATCACAAGGAACAACAATGGCCTGTAATTATTATAATTAGAGTCTATGTCAGTGGTCGGCAAACTCAATCAACAGAGTGGCAAGCCGCAGCTCGTGAGCCGCAGTTTGCCGATCACTGACCTATACTGACAAAATTTTGACAGTTTACAGAATATGTAGCTAAAGTAAATGAATAGTTTATGTCATGCTCTTTGTCTCATCAGGGCCAAGTGACTGTTTTCCTGCTTTTGATAAGGATCCTTTCTGCAGGAAGGAAGTGTTTGGCTAAAAGCAGTTAGCTGGGTGGATTCTGTAGTGCATTAAAGTGGAAGTCTGCCAGGTAGCTAATCATTACAGTAGTTGTTGGGCTTGTTAGGTAGGTTTGAGGGGTGGCGGGGGTGGAGGGAGGGAGACTTGAAATGTCTCAGGTGATTCACCTGTAAGCTTTAATGGTAGATTTGCATCAACGTTTAGGTGAACACTTGACCCTTTGTTTGGTGGATGGGACGTGGTTTCCCCTTGATTCCCCATATCATTTCCTGTTGCCCTGAAGACCTTGCACAGATGGTTTAGTTGAGAGCTCCTAAAGGTCATAACAGCTGGAGGAGGAAATAATTCTCACTGGTTTTCAAAAAGCAACTGGAATCTTTAGTCAGAGCAGTGCTGACACTAGTGTCTGGAATATAAGCTTTTTTGGAAGCACTCATTTAATCAAAGAGGCAGCTAGGTCCAGGGAGGTTTGTAATGTGCCCAAGGCTACAGAAAGTTCAGTGGGCGCTCTCTTCACTGTACCAGGTGCTATCTCCAATTATAGACTGCTCAGAATGTTGTACCCCAGCCAAAGGCTCCAGCAGTTTGTGAGGCAGGTATGGATTTTGTGTCACTTTAGGTCTTGTGAGGGTCTGTGTTTCTGGCTTAAGTGGTATTAAGTAACAGTGAGATCTGAAGAGGGTGTTGAGGGAGTGTCAGATGCTCGGGACTAACCAAGTGCAACTTCGAATGCCATCACGGCTGGAGAGGCTGTTATGGACCAGCACAGTTTACATTTTCCTTACATTCTTTCCCCATTTTCAGCCCTCCACCCCCTTGGCAAGCACAATATGTCATGAATTTGTATCAAGCACATGATGCAGGCATTTGCATTAAACCACCAGTGTGACTGTCACATTGAAGATTAGATAAGCTGCAGTTGCAAAAACTGCACACAGAGAAGCAAGACTCGAATAGCAGCAATTTATCATAGAGGGCACAGGATGCTTCATTTGGGAGTACTATCTTTGGGTGTAGAAAGAGGGGAAAATTTAATAAAGATGTATCTTTATACCTTTATGTCATAAAATTAGCAGTGAACTCTATTTAGGGTATGTTTAGCAGATAACCTTCTATTACCTCTAACCTTTAAAGGCCAAATTTCTATCACATGTTGTGCAATTTGCAGTAGCTCTGGTTTCAGAGTATTGGCTTCATCTTTCACAAACTCAGCTTCATAATTTTCTTTCTGATTACCTTTAAAGGTGTTTTAAAGGAGATGTGTCATTAATTTTCCAAATTAATATTTTTATTTTCTTAGTTCCAATTGGAAAATATTGGAATTTAAAGCAATGTTTTTCTCATAGTTTTTTAAAATAAATTATGACTTTCTTTAATACTCAAAATTCTCTAATAACAAATACAGAGATCAGAGCTCACTGGCGATTTTAAAACATGAATTGGGAATTAAATTATAGTTAACATTATTTAAAGAGGGTAAAGTCTTAACGCATAACCCACTACCTTCTGTCCAGTGCTCTTCTCCAGCATTTTTCCTCCTAAATATTATAGATTCTCAGGAACCAAAATAAAAAAAAATCCTCAGTAAAAAAAAAATAAAAGCTTCTGGTTTCTATGCACTTAGCACAACATGCAGAATGTTTTAACAAAGGAGCTCCCAATGCGGAGCGGGTTGAGGAAGCCCATTACATTTAGCCACACTCACCTTGCCTGTCTCTCCTAACCCAGAAAACAGAGGATGTCCCTATTAAAACGTCAGCCAAGTGCTGTCAGGGAGGCGGCGGCAGCAGCAGCAGCAGCAGCAGCACCAGCAGTAGCATCTCCTCCTTCAGTTCTTCTGGGGGAGCCTCACAGTATGCCAAGGAGCAGCTTCCCAAATACCAGGTACCCCATCCCTTCCATGTGGAGTACCCCAGGGTGAAGTTGATTTCTCCACAGGGAGTAATGCCTGCTGGAGGGTTCCACTCCAGGAATATGAGAATCAGTGTTACAAAATGTGCTCTCTTAAATGTTTCACATCAATGCTGTTTTCATACAATGGCTTTTATCTCTTGATAACAACTGTGATCAAGCAGAGATAATACATACCCAATGAGGAAGAAATATTGCCAGTGAGGTAAACCCTCTGGTTTTGCTCCGTTTATTATTAGAAGCTGATTAATACACATATATTTTCCAGCTTTGTTATAAGAACTCTAAGGAATCTGGGAATGTGCATGGGCCTTCTAAGAAAATAGCACTTGTCAGTAGAAGGGAGAAAAGAAAACCTTGGTTAGGGGAAGAAAGAAAGGGCAAGATGTAACTTGAGTGTAAAGGACAAGAGGGCTGGGAGCATTTTTTATGTTCGGTGTGTGTGTGTGTGTTGTAAGGCAGTAGAAGCTAGGGATTAAGGTGATTGAGAAATATATTGGCTAACTAGATATAAGAAAAGTTTAAATAACAGAGGTATAATTGATGGAAGAGGCTATCAGTTTTTTTCCTTTTTGATCCATGTAAAATTTTCTTGTCATGTTGCTAGAAGAGCAAAGCCAAGGGAATAACCAGCAGCACACATCTATAGAATTTTATTAATATCCTGGTCAGGATTTGTGCCATCTATTTGCCTTTATTTCACAGTTCTCCTGGTTTTCAGAGGATAAAATATGCCCTGGTCAGTGTAGCTCAGTTTGTTGAGCATCATCTCATGCACCAAAAGTTAACTGATTGAAAATCACAGCTGGAATATGGATCTTGTAGCCCAAGAAAAAGCAGATTATAAAAATGGAGATCATGGGTGGAAGTTATTAATAAAGAATAGGAAAGCAACTGGGTTTCTGTTTGCATGTAGTGAGAAGAGGTTAGTTTTATCTGTAACCAGAGAGAAGCCTAATGAAACAAAGCTGATAGATTTATGTTTCTAATTCCTCTGCAAACACCTACAAGTAGATGTATATATGTGTTTGTGTGTGTGTGGATGTGTGTACTTACATGTACCAGTATGTATGTATGCATGTGTATATTTGTAGTTAAGAAAGAAAGATTGAGAAGAGGGTGTTAAAGATGACGCCCATGTCTTTGCTTGGGAAAGCATACTGGCAAGACTGTGGCTGGTGGGCTGGGTCCCAGAGAGATGGTTATTTTGTTTTAGTCAATCTGTCCTGTTCGTCAGTGTGTCACCAGCATTTATAATAGGTGCTTAGAATCCTATAGCCAATGCATTCATCACATCAGATGTTCATAATACAGGCAGTCCTCGGGTTACGTCAGACATGACAACGTCATTTCATGGTTATATTTCCATCTCCCATTTATTTATAAAAAAAGAAAAGTTCCGCCATTTCGACGTATGTACATATGTGCTTTATGTTTTTTTTTTTTATTTACCACAAGTAATAAAGTCAGGAATTGTTATCTTTCTTTCACATTTTTTTTTTTTACTGTTTCACTTCATTACTGCTATGTATGTGCTCCATGTGAGTGACGCAGGTGCTTATGTAGGTGGGTTCCGACTTACAGCAAAAATCAAGTTATCTCGCGCCATAGGAACAGGTCTCAAGGACCTACTGTATTCAAATATATGTGAATGAATGCATTTTGGATATAGGATTTGAGAGTTCAAAGAGAGGTTTGAGCCTAGAGCTAAGGATATGGTGTATATATTCCTAT
The DNA here is from genome assembly GCA_011751065.1 of Lasiurus cinereus. Taxonomy (NCBI): domain Eukaryota; kingdom Metazoa; phylum Chordata; class Mammalia; order Chiroptera; family Vespertilionidae; genus Lasiurus; species Lasiurus cinereus. Next base: position 4,634,736 of record JAAGEH010000014.1, on the reverse strand, counting down.
GTAAAGGATAATCAGAATCACAATCGAGAATAGGAGGGCCCTCAGGGAACAACCCTGTTCAAGGGATGATCTGGGGAAAAAAAGAGAGCGTTAAAGGAGTTATTAAGAGAGACATTGGAAAACAAACTGGGAAATGTCCATTGGAATTGATAGGGAGTCACTAGTGCAGTTTAAATAGAGGAGGCTGCAGTGGGTTAACAAACAAATGAGAGTGGATAAAGTGGAGGCAGCACAGTCCATCCTTTTGGATGACAAAGGGGACAAGAAAAACCTTTCAGAAGCTAGAGGCATCAAACATTCAAAAAATATTTTTATAAAACGTCAGAGGTACCAAATCATGTTATCTTTTGGAACCTGATAAACCCTGCCTACACCAGTTGGCATTTTTATCCAATACTGTTTATTATTTGTTTAATAATACTGAATCCTATTTCTTTTCAGGATGTGTTTTTAGTACCAGGAAAGAGTGACCCTATTACCTTCATAACAATCTTTCTACTTAGAGTTTATTAATGGAGATAATAAAAACATTTGTTTCTCATAAAAATATTAAAAATCTGATAAAACACTGGGATCCTTCTGAAGATATTGTGTATAAAGAAGAAATCATGGACATTAGTAATATTTTGAGAAAAATAGGCTATCATCAAGATCGTAGAATGATCAGTTGCATCATTAAGAAATAATTACCCACTAAACTAAAGAGGGACCCAGAGGTTAATGAATATAATTTCTGTTGCTTAGCACATCACATTGTGCCACACGCTAACTGATTTCGGTTTCTTTCGTGTATGGCAGTACACAAGACCAGCTTCAGATGTCAACATGCTAGGGGAAATGATGTTTGGCTCAGTGGCAATGAGTTACAAGGGCTCCACCTTAAAGATACACTATATACGGTGAGTTTGGGCCTCTTTTTCTACTGGTTGTGAGAAGTGGAATGGTAATATTGAGTCACTAATTCAAAAATGCTTTTGTTTTCTCCTGACCCCCTCCAACTCCCCCACACAGCTCTCCTCCACAACTGATGATTAGTAAAGTCTTCTCTGCTAGAATGGGCAGCTTCTGTGGGAGCACAAATAAGTAAGTATGGGATTTTGCATACCACCTCCCCCACTCCACCTGCCCCCAATTTTCTAAGTGGCTATTTCTGGATAGAGTAATTCTTCAAGGGCCATGCCTTTTGAAATGAGAAGCAGGATAAGTCCACATTAACACAGGAATCTTAAAAGTGGCCATTTTCCTATACACAGTGCACATAAAAAGGCTTTTTGAACTTTATCAGGTGGACTTAAACACAAATGACCATGTCTCTGTATCTTTTGGGTCCCTCTGGTGCCCACTATATTCTTACTATCTTCACTAAGCTTCCATACCCTAGAAGATGAACAGCGAAGAGGGAAAAAGAGGAATCACATTAATGAGTTTATGGAACTTACCAGTCTTTTTATCCTTAAAAACCTTGAAAACTTGTTTGTTAGTGTGTTTATTTATTTAAGGAAAAAGTGCACAATGTCTTTCCAGGCTGCTGAAGACCTGTTTGGCAGGACGGGTTGTCCATGCTTGCCATCTAATCAGCTGGTGTAGCCTCTGTGCTCGGCTGGTGTGTAGGCCGTGCAGTTTTCTGATTTTCACTCAAGAATTTTTTTCTTCCTCTAATTATATACTTCTGTGTAGATGAAAAATACTGAAATAGCTAACTTAACTCTTATTCCGGTACATTTGTTCATATATTTTGAACTTTTCTGGTAGGCATATTTTATACACTTTTAAATAAACACTTGTTAAACTTTGGTACATTTGAAAGAAAGATTAGTTATAAATTAAAGGGGCATCCTTTGAGTCAAATGAAGGCTGTTATCCTGGGAAATTAAAAGTATATTTCTTTGTAGATTTGAGGACCATCGTGTAAGTTCGCTTACTCTTAACAAAGTAATGAATTTATTTGTTTAAGCACTTAACATTGGACTGTCATGACTTAGGGCCAGCATGAGAAGTGATGTTTATTTCTTGTGAGAGATTCTTTTTCAGACCCTTAATATTACCTGAATATTTATTGCCTAAACTCCCTGTCGTAGAATCTTGAGCTCAGATTTCACTAAAAACCACCGTGGCCTCATTATTCTGTATTATTTTCAAAATATTTATATTTATTTTACTTATTGTAAATACAATGAATTATCAAAATCTGCTTCTCTCACATTTGTGTGTGTTAGTAATCCTGAATTTTTAGATGTTGCGAACTCAAACTTCTATAGGAATTATATCAATTTCTGTTGTATTCTCCTTCTGAAAAAAGTTGCCGAATTGCTCATGGATGTTAACTAAGAGTTCAAATTAATTTTGTTTAGAAGATTTATGTAAAATTACCTTTGCAATGAATAGTAACATCTTGAGTGTCAGTCACTAAAACAGAAGTTAGAAATTAATAGCAATATCCGATATGTCAGCCACTGATTAAAATTTAGAGAGTTTGGTCCTGACCTGTGTGGCTCAGTTGGTTGGAGTATATAGTCCCATACACTGAGAAGTCTTGGGTTCGATTACCGGTCGGGGCACATACCCGGGTTGCAGGTTTAACCCCTGAGTCGGGGTGCATATGGGAGGCAACTGATTGATGTTTCTCTCTCACATCAATGTTTCTTCTCTCTCTCTAATGAATTTTTAAACATTTATAGAGTTCGGTATCCCATGTAATGAGAAACTGTTAGGAATGCATTGTTTGGTTTTATAGGTTGGACTACCTCCAAAAAGCTTTTTTCTTTTCTTAAAGAAAAGTCTGGCAACTGATAAGGTGTCTCTATATCTGAGAGTCTCTTAGAAAGCAGCTTTATTAATCTCTTGACATTTTTCTTCTCTCTCTCCCTTCTTTCCTTCCTGGGATTTAGTTTGCAAGACAGCTTTGAATACATCAATCAAGACCCCAACTTGGGAAAGCTGAACACAAATCAGAATAATTTGGGTCCTGGTCGTACTGGAAGTAACCTAGGTAAAAATCAGCCCCATGAATGGGTTCTTCCTTTCTGAATACGACTGTTGTGAGTGTGTGTTTTGCTTTATTTGAGTTTATGTTTTTTTGTTTTGCATTATCTTGAATCTGTGTTTATTTTTTGTGTATACTTTGTTTGCCCTCCTCTGTGTGTTTCTGTCCTAGGTCTGCTGCAGGCATGCAGCAGCAAGCTGCTGCAGGGGGTGGCGGAAGGAGGACCTCTCCGGCTCACCCGGAGTGCTTCTTTCTTTGCAGGTTTGTGTGGAATGCTGAGTACGGTGTGACCCACACACATATTAATAAATCCTGGGAAGGTTCCTAGAGAAAAATCCTATTTGGTACCTCTCTAGAAATCCAAGGGGCTCTTGAGATATTCATTTCAAATGCAGCCAAGTTCATGGTGTTTTGAAAATTTCACCAGTAGACCTCTATTGTAAATGTCTTTGTTAAACCCTAGAGTAAGCTGATTTGGGTCTGAAATGAGCCCTTAGTATTTCTAAGAGGATTACATTTTCTAATTTTTGTAGGCTTCTTCTGCTTCTATGAACCTTTCCCCTTTGCCTTGGTATCTTTTATTCATGTATTCACCTGCATTCGTACCTGCACGGAGTTTCTTCAAAAGTCACTCTAATAAAAGCATGGAAGACACCTCTTTCTTTCTCTCTCTCTCTCTCTCTCTCTCTCTCTCTCTCTCGTTTAAACAGTTTAAAATACAGTTTTTAGGTTCTTTACAGGTGTAATCATCTTGATCTCTGTAGGTAGGTATAGTCTGAAATTTAATTGGCCTTGCTAGCTAAAGCTGTGAATGGCTGTAGTAGTCTGGCATGGTTAACAAGTGTGGAAACCTTCAGCACTAACATTAAAGGTTGTGTTTATGGCAAATGGTATTCTGTTTTTGATGGCCTGAAATATGCTTAAACACTATACTTATTCTACAGCCTATTAAAACTGACACCTTCCTACCTACTTAAAGTAAGGATAACATGTTTACATACTCTGTAAAATTGTGAAAATAAACAGGCTTCAAAAAATAGCTGGCAAGTTTATTAATCAGGCAGGGCCCTGGGTTTCAAGCTTACTGTGGCAACATGTTATCTGCTCTCTAGCTAGATAAGAATGCAGTTTGAATCAATCTGAAGCATTCCTAGAAGTCTGTAATACTTTAGTGTTTTCTAAAATTCATGCCAGGACATGAGTTTTTCTAAGTAACTACAATAGTACTGTGTATGGGTGTATATGGAAAAGAAGTGGAGGAAGAAATATTTGAAAATGAATATGTGGTTTCTATCTGCCAAGAGAGTGGGTTATAAACAGAGAAACATTTTTTAAATTTATGAAATGGTTTTCAAGTATTTTTCTTCCTTGAGTTGCCTATAGTTACGACTAAAACTGATTTTAAAGCATTTTGAAAATACAGTGCTATTTAAATGCTACTCCTAATGAAGAAAATGGCTGAAACTATCTGCCTGAGAATGTTTGTTCATTGTTTTAACTGCATCAGTAGTTGATTATTCAGTTTTTTAGAGATGAACATCACTCAAAAAAGTTTATAGGATAGTGAAGGCAAGAAGTTACTTGGTCTGCTTTCTTACTCTCACTGTTGTCTTTTTATGCATTTAATTTTGATTTCTAATTAATCTCTATATAAATTTATGCCAATCATCAATAGCAGTAGCCTATTTTGAAATTCAAAAATTATTGTACTCATTGAAAAAAATAACTTCCTTCTTTGAAGAGCCCACTAACATGGTTTCCTTTTGCCTTTATCTTAGCACATAGCACTCCAGTTGACATGCCAAGCAGAGGGCAGAATGAAGACAGGGACAGTGGCATTGCTCGATCAGGTATTTTTATTTCCTTTTATTGGTTTAGTTAACAGAGTGAACTCTTCTCACTGATGAAGTAGTTGGGAAAATAGAAGACTGGCCTCATCTTCTGGTTTTTTTTTCTTCTTCTCCATATTTCAAGATAGCCTCACATATCTGAAGATCTAGAGCTTTGGTGATCAGCATCTAGAAGTGATTGCACAACATGGGCTGTTTTTTTCTATTACCCAACTAATATGAAACTAAATATATTTTGAGAAATTTATTTTTAGAGGGAAGCTTCCCTGAGCTGATTGTACTGGGAATTTGTTTGCTGAATATTGACTGTAAGATGAAGGGAAAGAAAATATATGTGGAAGTAATTTTACCCATGACTCAGGGAGGGCCTGCCAGCTGATGTGGTCACCTTTTCTTCTAGATTTTATCTAGGTACCCTTTCTCTGCTTATTTAAACCTGAACTGCTGGTAAGATCGCTTGGTTTCTGCTTTAGGATACGATTCTGCTATTACTTTTTGATTTGTGGTTCCAACCTGAGGTAGATTCTCTACTAGAAAAGAAAGGTAGGAACCTGATCATCTAGAATTTGAGAACTTGGAGATATGTGGGGCTTTGCCATACATTATATATGGGCCTCTACCTTCCACTGAAGATTAGGAGCAACTGCTGGTTTCACCAGTGATATGTGCCCATTCACCAGTTAGGACACCTGGTTGGTACTTGGTGTGCTAGGACTGGATCCAGGTCTCAGGTGCCTTTCCTCCTGATCTTTCCCTCATTTCTGTTTCCAGCTTTGGCACTCAGAAAAAGCTTGGAGGAGTCCTTGTGCTCTTTTTGTGTAACACCAGAGTCCTACAACATACTTGGTACAGCTTTGCTCCCAAATTATTAGATGTACTTTGTTACTGAGTCCTGCTGTTTGCTTTATATATGTCACGTAATGTAAAGTGCACAGCATTTTATTTATGGTTAAATAAAAATAGTTGGTCATCTTGGTCTATTAAAACTATTTGGAATTCTTTGGCATGGGATATGTATCTTTCCCCTTATCCATCCATCCATCCATCCATCCATCCATCCATCCATTCATTCATACCATGGGCTAATAAATATGTATTTTATACTTTGTGTTATAACCCAATTTTTCATTATTTACTGGCTCAAATTGTTCCAGCTTTGGCCATGGAAGCCATGGAGCACTCTTAGTTGGCTCCTGTGTTACATCAATGTGTGCGTGCGTGCGCGCGCGCGCATGTGTGTGTGTGTGTGTGTGTGTGTGTGTGTGTGTGTGTGTGTGTATGTGTGTATTTAGAGTACTTCCTTACTTTCTGGCACTCCCATGTCCAGACTTATCTTATATATTTCCTATTACAGTCCTAGAACCACCCATTTCTCAATGGAGCCCTGTACATTCTTTGGAAAATAGTATTAGATTCCAGGATTTGGATATAAGATGTGCTTATTGCTACTAGAGTTTCATTTCTTATAGGCCCTCTCAGCTGAGAAGCAAAAAATAGGAGTTTATGTTATGTATAGATATCTATAATAAAAAAAAGCATAGTACCTTAATTAGACTGGACAAAGCCGGAGCTGCAAGGGCTGAGGCAAGCCGCAATGTCTGCAAGGGCCAAGCCCCTTGCATGAATTTTATGCATCAGGCATTTAGTATATATATATATGTATATATATATATATACACACACACACACATATATATACACACACACACACACTAGAGGCCTGGTGTACAAAATTCATGCATTTGGGGGTGAGGGAGTTCCTCAGCCCAGCCTGTGCCCTCTCATAGTCACGGGAGTCCTTGGGGGATGTCTGTCAGTCGGACATCCTTAGCGCTGTAGCGGAGGTGGGAGAGGCTCTTCCCACCACCACTGAACTTGCCAGTCATGAGCCTGGCTTCTGGCTGAGCAGCACTCCCCTTGTGGGAGTGTACTGACCACCAGGGGGCAGCTCCTGCATTGAATGGGATTGGGCCAAAACTGGCTCTCCAAAATCCCCAAAGGAGTCCCAGATTTTGAGAGGGCACAGGCCAGGCCGAGGGACCCCCACAGGTGCACAATCGGGGCGGGGGAGGGATGCAGTAGGTTGGCCAGCCAGGGAGAGACTGCAGGAGGGCTCCAGGGTGTGTCCAGCCCATCTCGCTCAGTACCAGTTGGAGTGTCTGCCCCCTGGTGGTCAGTGCACATCAAAGCGAGTGGTTGAGCAGCCTTTAGCATATCATTAGCATATTACTCTTTGGTTGGTTGAACGGACAACTGGACACTTAGCATATTAGGCTTTTATTATATAGGATATTGGTATATGTAACATTTGTATCTATATTAAGTTAAACATGAATTTGTACTGATATTTCTATTATTCATAACCCATTACCATATGGATCATTCTGCCTTCTCCCCTTGCTTATTTGTAGACTCCCACTCTCACAATGAGAAGCCTGGCTCTCACCACCTGCCATCCATTTAATTGTTTCACGTTGGTATGCATTTATTGCAGTGTCAGCATTGTTAACTGGTACCCTGCGGGAAACGACTTTATTAACTGGAGTACAATGCTTGTGTGCAATTCCTTTTCCCTTTAGTCTCACACACATCCACTCATTTTCGAAGTTACTTAGATCAGCACCTTCAAGATAGGGGGATTTTTGCAGCCATAGGTACCAGGCGAATAGAATCTGAAATCACAGCTGACACTGTTTCATCTTGCAAACGGCTTCCTGCATGCCACCAGAAATTTTGATTGCATGAGTCAATCCTGAAGAATAATTTAAGGTTTTTTTTCTCAGTAGTCCAGTAAAGAAGTAACTTTAGAAAAGCTTTTTTTTTGTTTGTTTGTTTTTTAAATCATCATTTATAGAGAGAAACTCATCCCAGAATAAAAAGGAATTTTAAAGGAGATTTTGAGATTTTTCATTAAAAAGACACCTGAGGTCCTTTGACCTCGCATGGCAGTTCCTTTAGCAGGCCACCTTCAAAGGAAGGAGTGATGGAGGAGGTTACTTCATGTGTAGCTGCAAACTTATTCTGTGTATAATATGCTCTGGGAATACAAAGGGTTCCATGGGTTTAAATTCTTAAAGGGGTTTACTCTATTGTCAGAGAACTAAATTATTTTGGTGATTTCCACAGTAAGACCAACTTGATACAGTTGAAGTTAAGGAAAGTAATTAGAAGGATAGCACCAATTCTTGACTAGTGAACCATCAAGCCACATTTATTTATTAAAAAACAATTTTCTAGCCCCTTGTGTTGTCAGGCTGTATCAGAATTTGGGATGTTTTTGAAGAAGAGTAAAAATATAGCACCTGCCCACAGGAAGAGTTACATGCCCACCAAGAGTTAAAATACAGTGTGATAAAATAGTGCCTATAGAACACTGTGGGAACAAAGAGGAAGAGGAAGGGCCTTTGCCTGGGAAGTCAGAGGGTTGCCTCAGAGGAGAAGAGGTATTTGAGTGACACCTTGAAGGTAGATCAGAACCCTATCAGAGTTTAGGAAAAGAGTATATCTGAAAATAGTTTGGGCAAGGGTGTAAATCCTTGAGTGTACAGTGTTAGAATGCTGGACTACAGGGCTGGGACTGGGAGGCCATGTCAGAAGATAAGGCCAGCTTTGAAGGACTATTTGGAAGGTGCCAGTGCTGTGTTAAGGATTTTGGATTTCATCTTGTTGATGGGGCAGCTAAGGGACATTACTTGGTTGGCTCTATATTTTAGATCCATGTGGTGCTTCACAGACCCCTTCCAGAGAAACTGGAACAATACAGTTGTTGCGAAAATAAATCAATGGTGAAGGGGCTAAGAGAGAAGGACAATGCATAGATTTCTCCCCATTAACTTTATTTCAATATAATGCTCCCACATTTATGGGGCTTCTTGCCACTGTGTGTGTATGGTGTGTTTGTGTGTGTGTGTGTGTGTGTGTGTGTGTGCGTGTGTGTGTGTGTTTGTGTGTGTGTGTGTGTGTGTGAGAGAGAGAGAGAGAGAGAGAGAGAGAGAGAGAGAGAGAGAGAGGAGAGAGAAACTTGTATAATATGGTTATCTGATTTAACATAAAATTTTGAAAACTAGTCCATTGTTGGTTTTTTTCCTTTTCACCTCTTTTTTTGGGATAGTATCATAGAAAAATATACAACTTTTTTTTTCTGGGTTATCTAGTAGCTTTTTATAATAACAGAGAGGAAAGAAAATTTTAATTTTGATCTATCCTTAATGCATTTTACTCATAATTTCTCCAGTGCCTCTTAGTATAGTTTGTAACACAGAGAGAATAGGAAATAATTCAATAACAAGAGTATCCAACGCATTTACAGCCTTCACTAGTTAGAAAGACTTTTTTTTTTAAAGAGGCTTCAGTAAAGGCATAAACTTAATAAGCTCACAGTGTCTTTTACACTATAATATTAGCAGTTTGCTTAAAGGTCTTTGCCTTACTTCCTGAATCTTTGGAATGTATTAAGGAAATCAAGTGAGAAATACATATATATCTTCCAGAATTTAATATTCATAGACTTTTACTTACAAGTTTGAGAACCATTTTTCTAGTGGCATTGTGGAAGGTGAGATACAGAAGTGGAAGACAAGAAGAAATATTTTTTGCTTACCAAAATATTGGAAGCATCCTAAGTGTTCATCACTGGGGATTGGTTCAGTGACATACTTCCCAGTAAGGGAATACCATGTGGTAGTTAAAGGGATTGAAGCAGCATGGCAGGCTTTGGAATAAGGAAGTTCTCTCAGGTTGTAGCAACAGTGTGTTACAGTAAACTATCATTTATGTTTCAAAAAAGAGGCATATACAAGATCTCTCTCTCTACACATAAAGATAGATAATATGTACATATGCTGTCTCTGAGAAGGATACTCCTGGGATAGGTAGGGAGGGAAATGCATCCTCATTGTATCTTCTTTTGGATATTTAAAAAAAATATATTATAAAAAAGAGGAATGATTTTTAAGAGGTTCTTTTAGTGGCTACCATTAGAAATATTTCAAGTAAAGTCTTAGGAGAGGGATGAATTTCAGCCATACCAGGAGGTAATATTGGCAGGGCTGAGTGATGGATGGAACACACAGGAGATGGGGCAGGAGGGAGGAACCAAGGGTGACACTCCAGTTCCTAACTTGGGAAAAGAAGCAACTTGGGGTGATGGCATTAACCAGTTTAGGCAAAGCAGGAGACAGATACTGAGATCATTTTTTATTAGAAGTGTCTATAAATTGTCCAGCTCTGAGTAAGCTGTAATTTAGAAATAGGAAGCTGCCTCTAAAGAGATGAATTGGAGCAGAAATTAAAATTTGGAAATCTTGGGTGCCTGAGTAGAGTAACGTTCAGAGGGCTGCGATTGAGTCCAGAGTCATTGAGCCTTGTTAGTCTACCATCTTAATACACATTTAGATTATCTTCCTCACCAAATTGTCCACCTCATCGACAAGAGAAAAAATTCCCCCACTCTCTGTGCAACTTCATTTTCTCTGTTCTTCAGAGCAGTAAAATAAACTGAAGATCAGTATGAGGAAAACTTCTAGTATGTACTTCGAAACATTTTTATTTAGGCATTTTAAAATGAACCCTCAGGGTAAGAACACACACCATCGTAGTGTTTAAGAGGCCATGTGTTTGGGCCTCTGTCCAGATACAGGATGGAGCCCACACCCAGAATGTGGTTTGGATGTCAAAACTGATGACACCACACACACACCAAGAGTGTATGAGGTTTATTTCCACAGACTGGGAGCTTTCTGCTGAGAGCAGGGTGGCTTCTCAGTCAGAAAATGACTTGCAGGAAAGGGAAAGGAGACTGCTTAGGGGTGGGGTTATGGTTAAAGGGTAGGTCCAGGGTGTAGGATCCTGCACATGGAGTGAACTTCCTACTGGTTACAAAGGAGAGAGCACCCAGGCTTTCTCATCAGCTTGCCCAGATATGGGGCTGGGGAAGTGGGGGGAGAAGTTGGAAAAGGAGGGGATGGTGTGAAGCTTAAAAGCTATCAGCAGTCAAACATCAAACAATGGAGTCCAACACTTTATTACCACATGGGTCACCATCACATAATGCAAAATGACATCCCATTTGTACCTGATACAGTGCTTTGTAGAGAGTTGCAGAAGACCAAGACTATACTGTTCCTGTTTGTTGTCTGTGTAGGGCAGTGGTCGGCAAACTGTGGCTCGCGTCACAATTTGCCGCAATGTTGACTAATGAGTTTTGCCGACCACTGGTGTAGGGGAAGGGTCATGGCACCCTGTTGACCTTGCGTGCATCCATTATGGGAAATGGCTTGAACTGCCATTTATCAGAATCTTGGCGGTATGACTTGTGCTCCTACCCACAGCTGTAGCTGTCCACAGCTATCCATAGGAGAATGGGAGCCTAAGGAGCTGCTAGGAGGTCATCTCCCACTCATGTCTCCATCTCTCCTGGGCAGTTCACCTGAGAGTTTCTAGTCACCTTCAGGGTTCTGATGAGATGTGGTGCTTTCTGTCCAGGCCCCTAGAGCTGCAGAACATAAAGCTGGCTCCTCAGCAGCGGGCCCACAGCTTGTGTGACAGGCATCTGACCCCTTTTGTGTCGGTGTTGTCCTTTTCATGGTGTGTGGGGAAAGGATCACTGGGAACTGGCACCTTTGGCTTATTCTTCTCACTGTCTTTGTCTCTAAACACTATCCAAATCTAAACAAGTCTTGTACCTTTATTGTCAACTCTTTACCTTGGGCTTTGCTTTCTCTTAAATGTGTGAACTTGGCAATCTGTACTGAAACTTGGGCAGAACTCAATTTCTTCATTTCTTTAGATTTCTCATATTTCAAGGCAGATCTTTGATATTCTACTGGAATGGATATTTTATTTTCTTCAATTTCACAATTTGTAGACTCGTTAGCTTTTTCCTTTCTAGGTTTGCCACTATGATTTCAAAATACCTTATTTTTTAAAAATAGGCTTTATATTTGTAGAGTAGTTTTAGGTTCACAGCAAAACTGAGTGGAAGGTACAGAGATTTCCCCACCTCTACACCATGCATAGCCTCCCCTGTTATCAAATCACCCACCAGAATGGTACATTTTTCAGGACTGAATGGTACATTTTTCAGGACTAAATGGATGCTATTTGAAGAGTCCTCCTCAGACAGGAGGGTAGGAAAAAAAGCACAAAATTTTAAATTGGGAGTTAACCAGGTACACCGTCTTAACAGTAATATGGTGATGGATTTTGGCTAATTTTTTATTTTCTGATTAGTGCACAAAACTGCAAAAATCTTTGTAATCCATGTATGTATTATCATTTTTTTCTAGTTATAAAAGGATTCTACAGAGAAAAGTGTATTGAAAATATTAAGGAACTTTAGACATAGCACTTTTAAAGCTTAAATTGAACCTAGAATAATTTATAAGTTTCATATTTTATAATTGAGGCACCAATTGGAGAATTTGTTTACCCAACTCACAGAGCCAGTTGGAGGCACAGTTAGGGCTGGAACGCCCCCTGACTGAACTCCTGTGTAAAAACTCCAGTATCCAGTAGACACCAGGCCATATAGCAAAAGGAGTTTGTATCAACTATACAGAGCCTGTGCAGCTATTTTTTTTTTATTCCCTAACCTAGGATACATTTTTATTGATTTGAGGGAGAGAGGAAAGGAGAGAGACACAGAGATAGGAACATTAATTAAGAGGGAATAACATTAATCAGTTGCCTCCCATACATACCCCCACCAGGGATTGAACCTATACCTTTTGGTGTATGAAATGACACTCCAACCAGCTAAGCCACCTGGCAGTGCACAGCTCCGTTTTTATCAAGCTCCTCAGGTGAGCAGGCTGCACAGCAGAGCTCAAGCATTGTATCGCACTGCACTGCCTTTCAGATTGAGCCTCGCCAACCATCAAATGCACTAAATGTTGATTCGATAGCTGGATCCACTCTTTTCTCATGAAAAATGGCAGTAGTGTGTGGGCCAAAATTAGGCCTGGTTTTGTATCTGAGAATTGTAACTATATTGTTTCTTAGAGTGTCTGATTGATATATACCACAGTACTTTGCCATAAAAATCTTATTGAGTAATCCCATATAATAATAGAGGAATATGCAAATTTCCCAGAATGCCGTAATATCATGATGCTCAGCAAGACAGCATGCACAGCAGGTGCGGATGGGCAGGGCCTTGCAATGTCAGGGACAGGATTGGGACCGCAGAGGGGTTAGGCAGGCATTCGCAGAGGGAGGTCTCCTCTGCAAGCCTGCCCCAGGGGTCTGCAGGCCTCTGGTGTGGCCCAGCATGGGGTCCACAGGTCTCCCCCAGCTCCGGCCTTCCTCTTTGGGACAATCCATTGAGGAGCCCTGGATGGGTGGGCGGGGCCTACCTCTTTGAGGCGATGGATCATAGGGCTCCTGCACTGTGACAGGCACAGGCCAGGCTGGGGAAATCTTACTTCTTCCGAGTGCATGAATTTCATGCACTGGCCCACTAGTCCTATGTAATAAAACCCTAAAGTAATCGAACAGTGGAATGACCGGTCTCTATGATGCATAGTGACCACCAGGTGTAGACGCTGAATGCAGGAGCTTCCTCCTGGTGGTCAGTGCACTCCCACAGAAGGAGCGCCACTCAGCCAGAAGCCGGTCTTAATGCTTGCAAGCACAGCTTTGGTGGTGGGAGCCTCACCTGCCTTCGCAGAAGCCCTAAGAACCCCTTGGTGGACATCCCCCAAGGGGTCTGAACTGTGAGAGGGTGCAGGTCAGGCTGAGGGACCCTCACCCTCCCAGTGCAAAATGTTGTGCACTGGGCCTCTAGTCCTTTATAATAAAACTCTAATATGCAAATCAACCAAGCGGCGGAACAACTGGTCACTATGACACACGTTGACCACCAGGGGGGCAGGCATTCAATGCAGGAGCTGCCCCCTGATAGTTAGTGTGCTCCCACAGGGAAAGCGCCGCAAGTCTGCCAGAAGCCAGACTTGCGAGTGCAATGGCAGTGGCAGGAGCCTCTTCCACCTCCACTGCAGGCAGGTGGTAAGGAATGAAGCGTCCCAATCTGCAAGAGGGATGTCTGTCTGCCTGCAGACGGACATTACCCGGGTAGTCCCAGACTGCCAGAGAGCTCAGGCCTGGCTGAGGGACACATGCACATGCACAGTGCATGATTTTTTTGCGCCAGGCCTCTAGTACTAAGGTGTTTTTTGTGTGTGTTTATTTTTTAATAAATCTTTATTGTTCAGATTATTACAATTGTTCCTCTTTTTTTCGCCCCATAGCTCCTCTCCACCCAGCTCCCATCCCGCCCTCTGCCATTACCTCCCCTGCCATTGTCCTCATCCATTGGTGTATGATTTTTGTCCAGACTCTCCCTGCACCTCCCCTCACCTCTTTCCCCTGAGAATTATCAGTCTACTCCCTTTATATTCCCCTAATTCTATTATTTTTCACCAATTTATTCTGTTAATCAGATTTTCAGTTCACTTGATTTTTAGATTCACTTGTTGATATGTATTTGTTGTTCATAATTTTTACCTTTACTGTTTTCTTCTTCTTTCTCTTCTTAAAAGAGTACCTTTCAGCATTTCATATAATGCGGGTTTGGTGTTGATGAACTTTAGTTTTTTCTTATCTGTGAAGCTCTTTATCTGTCCTTCAATTCTGAATGATAGCTTTGCTGGGTAGAGTAATCTTGGTTGTAGGTTCTTGCTATCCATCACTTTGAATATTTCTTGCCACTCCCTTCTGGCCTGCATAGTTTCTGTTGAGAAATTAACTGACAATCGAATAGCTGCTGCTTTGTAAGTAATTAACTGTTTATTCTCTTGCTGCTTTTAATATTCTTTGTCTTTTGCTCTTGGTATTTTCATTATGATGTGTCTTGGTGTGGTCATTTTTGGATTTCTTTTGTTTGGGGTTCTGTGTGCTTCCTGGACTTGTAAGTCTATTTCTTTCACCAGGTGGGGGAAGTTTTCAGTCATTATTTCTTTAAATAGGTTTTCAGTATCTTGCTCTCTCTCTTCTTCTGGCACCCCCATAATTCTGATGTTGGTACACTTGAATTTGTCCCAGAGGCTCCTTATACTGTCTTCACATTTTTGGATTCTTTTTTCTTTTTTCTTTTCCTGTGGAGTGTTTTCTGCTGCTTTATATTTCAAATGTTTGACTTGATTCTTGCGTTCTTCTAGTCTGCTGTTAGGTCTCTGTATAATATTTTTTATTTCAGTCAGTGTATGTTTAATTTCTAGTTGGTCCTTTTTCTTCTCCCCTTGTGTCTCGATAAATTTATTCAACTTTTCTAGGAAATTCTTTAAAAACCTTATAACCATGGTTTTGAACTCTATATCCAGTCATTTGTTTTCCTCCATTTCTTTCATTTGTGATCTGTTCCTTTTTCTCCACATATTTTGCTGCTTCCTTGAGTTGGTAGAGTAGCTTTGTGTGCCAGTTGTCTTATATGGCCCAGTAGCTCTGCCTCCCCAGTTACCTGAGGTGGACACTCTTGGTGCACCCCTTTTTGGACTGTGTGTACAGTCTTGTTGTACTTAATTCTTGATGGTTGTTGGTATCACTTGGTGGGAATTGACCTCCAAGCCAATGGGTTGTGAGGATCAGCTGTGTCTGCACCTTGAGAACTTCTTTGCTGGACTCAGCCTTAAGTCTTACAAGATTGCAACAGCCTTTGTGCTGGGCTTGGATGTAGTGGAGTCTCAGGGCTCAGCAGACAGCCTTGGCCTCCCATTAGCCCTGCGCTACACGGCAGCCCCTGGGTCTCAAGGTGCCTCTGGGTCATTGCTACAGCCCTCTCTGTGTGCACGCGCATGTGCCTCCAGACCTCTGTCTTTCCAGCTCCTCTGAGTTTCCATGCACTCTAGGGACCCGTATGAGTCTGGGTCCCCAGGGTCTCACCCCAAACTGGGGTTCAGTGCAGTCGCACCTGTATTTCAGTGCTGTTAGAAGGTTCTGTTTTCCTCCCACTAGAAAAAGCTGGTGGCACAATCAGCAGTCAGCGCTCTGTGTGTGCACTTTCGCACACTCCCAGACCTCTGTCTTTTGCGGCTCCCCTAAGTTTCCCTGCATTCCTTCCTTCTCACAACAGTCTAGACTCCCCCATATGAGTCTCTCCCGGAAGTGGGGCTCAGTGTAGTCGGAACTCAGGTTCAGTGCAGTTGGGATTTTTCGTCTTCCTCCCACTAGAGGAAGCCAGCCAGACCCGCCGCCACCCGTCCTCTCCACGAATGTGTCTCCGTTCCTTAGCTTTTTGCAGCTCCTCTGAGTCTTTGTGAGTCCCTCTTTTTATCTCTAGTTGTAGAATTTTCACTCAGCCAGCTTTCTTGTGATTCTGGATGGTATCTGTTCTGTCTTTTAGCTGTAATTTTGAAATTGTTGTGCGAGGCAGCAGTTTAGGTGTTCACCTATGCTGCCATCTTGGTTTCTCCTGGGTTAATGTTTATACCCAACAGGTTGATAATATTGGTGAGAAGGAGTAGAGGCAAGAGCTAAATTCGATTAGCTTCCTGGTTCAGGGAACCAAATGTTGCAGAAGACAAACGAAATACCAACCATGCTTCCTATGGAAAGGGAGGGATCCCGTTTATTAACACTAGTTGACTCCGGGAATCATTTCCAAATCGGAGTCTAGTACTAAAGTATTTTTGATAAGGAAATGCTAGATAGTTCTAAGCCAGCACTTTAGCTTAATATTTCATTTGTATGCCATAAACATTCTTACTCAGCATTTTTTTAATGAGGAGAAAAGGAATAGTCTCTTCTCTTTTTACTTTAATTTTTTTTACCTTTTCTTTTCATGTTTCTATTTACAAAGCCTAGTTCCTTTTCATAATTAGCTAATCAGCATTAATAACCATTTAGTACTCCAAAATGTCTTAATTAGTACACCTTTTTCATGGATTATCAGAGAGTAATTAGCTAAAATTCATTGTTTGAAGCTCTGGGCTAAATGTTTTATATGGATTGATTTAATTCTCACAGGAATCTTAGGAAATAGATCAGTGTTTTTCAAACTTTTGTCTGTAACACTTGCAAATGTATTTCACATTATGATCCAGTAACAAACATCTTTATAAATAACAAACAAAAGTTTCATCAATTAATATTAACGCTCTCTATACTGTTTTTAAATGTTGGTTTTAATCCACTAAACCAGTGGTCGGCAAACTCGTTAGTCAACAGAGCCAAATATCAACAGTACAATGATTGAAATTTCTTTTGAGAGCCAAATTTTTTAAACTTCAACTATATAGGTAGGTACATTGTTATTAACTCAATTAGGGTACTCCTAAACTGGCCTTTGCTAAAAACTCAAGGGGCCAAAGAGCGGCTTATGGCTCTTGAGTTACAGTTTGCCGACCACTGCACTAAACAATTCACAACACACTAGCAGATTGCGGCTCTAATGAAAAATACTGAGATGTGGTACTATATTGTCTCCATTTTACAGATAAGAAAGCTGAGAGGTTAAGTAACCCACCCACGTGTCACAGCTGCTGAGTGGCAGAGCTGGGATTTGAACTAGAAGCTTGGGCTCTTACACAGTTTACTAAATTGAATTATATAGCAGTACAATTTCCAGAATAAATTGTATTGCTATGTATATCAGAGCAGTCTTGCTTCTGTGCTGGGATAAAAATGTTTGTAATACAAGTACTACCCCTCAACTATCTTCCACCTGCCAACAGAAGTGTATTTGCTCATCGGAAGACAAGGGACCCTGAAGATTTGGGAGTAGGGAACGAGGACCTTCTGGATTTTATAGGAGACTTTGAGAACTTGGAAGTTGGGGCAGAAATTCCTAATTGTCTTTGAGGAAAAAACTCTCTTTTATCTCATTTCAAAATTCTGAGTAAAATTACTAAATCACTGATATTTGAAATGTGGATTTGATTTTGGAGATTTATATCCAGGCTTAAGTCAAGGCTGAAGCCAAATGGGAACAGAGGCCACCTGCTGGAGCCAGCCACATCTGGGTATCTCTTTGGTACAGAAGTGCTATGTATGTAATAAACATTTATTCAGTGTCTGCTGTATTTAGGGCACTATCCTGGCACACAAAGCATCTCATAGGCCTGTGCTGTGGGCAAAAGCTTTAGTCTTTATGCCTCTACATTTTGTAGCCTGGAAAGCTCATTGATATTCTTCTAGACTTGAAGCTTCATACAGGCCAATACGTGTGTGCCTTGTCCTTCACTGTTTCCTGTTACCTAGCACAACACCTGGCATATGATAGACATTCAGCATTAGCTTACTGAATATTGACTAATAGCTATGTAACTCCTGTAGTATTTAAGAACGCAGGTCAGAGAGCCAGGTTATTTCCATCTGTCTGTAAAGCATAAATAAAAATATAATAGTCAGTTGGAGAAACTGCCTTGTCAAGTGATATCAGTGAGCATAGTCCACTATGATTACTGAAGTCAGTTTCCTTTGCCCTGTGATTTGCTTCTGAAAATGTTGTCTAGCCATCTGCAACACCCCATTTCCTTTTTCACTGGACTGGGTAACATTTCAGTATGTAATTCTTTAGCCCTAGGGAAGTAAAAGGGGACAGACAGTCCATCTCCTTCCATTCTTCTAAACCATTTAGACTGTCTCCGAGCCACTGTGTTTGAAAGAAACCCTTTGCCTACCAGAGATGGACTAGTCCCTCTCTGCCTGTTAGAGAAGTCTGAATCACCATGCCAGCTCATACTTACTGCAAGCCCAAATGCAGGCATCTAGTATTATGTATCAGGAAGAAGCAGAGAGAGGCTCGGAGGCAAATAGGCAATCCAAGCAGAAAATGGATTTAAGATTAGAGCCTGGAGGCGAGTGAGAAGGCAGGGTAAATATGTATTTGGTGATGTGGAGCAGGAGAGAAGATATTACGTGGAGAAAATACTCATTTGCCTGTATTTCAAATATTCATGGAGCAAATACAGTGGTACCTCGAGATACGAGTTTAATTTGTTCTGTAACCATGAGGCGTGGGAAACTATGAGACGCTCGAGTTGCGGTAAACTGGTGGGTCGTGTGCAGCCGGCTGATCCACGCGATTACTCCTATCTCAAATGTTGCTCGTATTTCAAAGCAAAAATTGCTTGCTCGACAGCTCGTATCTCAAAAATCTCGTATGTTAGGGCACTCGTATCTCGAGGTACCACTGTACTCATTTGCCTAAATTCACTTACACCTGTGTAAGTAAGCATTTTGCAAATATTTCATTGGTTATACCAGGGGGCAATATAATCAGTTATGTTCTATGTGGACCATTTTATGAGCAACATGCACTCTACACTCTAATCGAATGAGTAATAATTACTTTGCATACATAATATGGGGCCAGGTAATTGATGCACTTGCTAGGTTTATAATCCCTATTTCTCTTCATTTATTTTCCTTTTTAAAGGATGTTTTCTTTGCTACACAAAAGTCTTAATAAGAAAGAAGGCATGTCTCCCCCTCCTGGTTATGACTGGTAGAACCTAAAAATTTAGGTTATTTGCATGTATTTTTAATGTAGCTACACAGTATTCATTTACCTCAACTTTCAACTTTTAACTTTCCTCCCTACAGCCTCCCTAAGCAGCCTTTTGATTACACCGTTCCCATCTCCAAGCTCCTCTACATCCTCTTCTAGCAGTTACCAGCGCCGCTGGCTTCGAAGTCAGACAACAAGTTTGGAAAATGGCATCATTCCAAGGAGGTAAGCTGCAAGTGTCCTCTTGCTGAGAAGGGACTGGTGTAGGCAGCTTGGTGGGACTGGCAGGACACTGAACTCACCTATTGTCAAGGGAACAAGAGAGCTGACACTTTTTGATGAGCTTTAGTTTAGCCTGAGAGTTTACAAGTTAGAATTTTTCTGGAAAGAACAAAAAAAATCTCCTGGTTTGGAAAAACTGGGAAACATCTAGATGGTTGTGTCATGTATAAACTTTGTATGGTGTTCATTTAAAATGAGTATGCTCTGTGTTTTCATTGGCTTCCTTCCAAATGTAGCTCTTGTACATTAGGAGGGTGGAATAAATATCTCTGTTGGGTTATGGTGACACCAATGTGAAAATATATGAACTCAACAATTGTGACATACTCTCTCTATAAAATTTAAATTCTTAAACTAAGCAGTCATGAATCAGATTATGAATACAGGTGACATCAATATATTTTCTGCCTTCATTTCAGTTGATTTTTATTATTTTTTAATTACCAGTGTACATTCAGTATTATTTTACATTAGTTTTATGTATGAAGCATAGTGATTAGACATTTGTATAATTTACAAAGTGATCCCCCTCATAATGCTTTTAGATCTAAAGTTTAGTTATGTTCAAAATATAACTTTTTGGCTTATGATGATGTTATATCAATAGCTTCCAACCTCTTCTTTCTACAACCCAGAAATTCCAAAGGGAATTAAGATAGATTGTACCTATGAAAATTTATATGTAAATTGGTTGATAATAAATTGACTACTACTCACCATGTGTAGGGAATCTGTAAAAGTATAAAGATGATTCAGGTGCTTGCCTGCATTTAAGATATATACCACAAATAATGATCTTAAACGGTAAATGCTATAGAGCAATGGTGGTCCATGAGGTCTGAAAGGTTGGCGACCGCTGCTATAGAGAGGCATAAAGTGCTCTGGAACTCTGAGAAGGAAGAGAACACTTGCTGGTGATGGTGGGGGGAACTGGGGTCCTTCCTGAAAGATGGTGCTGAAGCAGTGGTTCTCAACCTTTCTAATGCTGCGACCCTTTAATATAGTTGCTCACGTTGTGGTGACCCCCAACCATAAAATTATTTTCATTGCTACTTCATAACTGTAATCTTGCTACTGTTATGAACTGTAATGTAAATATCTGATATGCAGGATGTATTTTCGTTGTTACAAATTGAACATAATTAAAGCATAGTGATTAATCACAAAAACAATATGTTATTATATATTGTGAAATATTTATTTCTAATTATAAATGAAATTTTTGTCTTGAATCATGGTGTAGCATGGGTAACAGTCTTCATATGACAACAGTAAACTACATTGCTACACTTTGCTACACCGAGGAGTGGTCTGTTGGTTCCTAAGACCATGGGAAATAGGTGTTTTCTGATGGTCTTAGGCAACCCCTGTGAAAGGGTCGTTCGACCCCCCAAAGAGGTCTCGACCCACAGGTTGAGAACCACTGTGCTGAAGGGACAAGCTGAGAAACCAAGAGTAGGGTCTATGTATGGCACGTGGCAGACTGCTTGTTTTTTCTCCTGTTGTTCTCAAGAGCTAGACAGACAAACATTATAGCTGCATTACTCACTGAGGAACTGCTTTTTGGTTGGTGGACTTGGAGAGGAATGGTTAAGAGCTAGGAATTTGGTGTGAGGAACACGTCCCCGGTCTGTCACTCACTAGGTCAGTGGTCGGCAAACTGCGGCTCGCAAGCCACATGCGGCTCTTTGGCCTCTTGAGTGTGGCTCTTCCACAAAATATCACGGCCTGGGTGAGTCCATTTTGAAGAAGTGACGTTAGAAGAAATTTTAAATTTAAAAAATTTGGCTCTCAAAATAAATTTAAATCATTGTACTGTTGCTATTTGGCTTTGTTGACTAATGAGTTTGCCGACCACTGCACTAGGTGAATGTGAGAATGAGTTCACCTGGATATAATTTAAAGCAGCATTAGTTGCTTCCTCTCCTACAATTTGATAATTGTACTAGTAACAGTCCCACAGCGTTGTTGGAAAAGTTAGAAGAGATATAGCCAGTTAAATCAGGCCAAATCGAGATATGGTAAAAAAAATATTGGCCGATATTACTTATTTACTATTATTGCCAACGTTATCATTGCTATTACTGCAACTGCCAGGAGAAGGCGTCCCACCATTCTCACTCTCTGTGACGGGAAGAAATAGACAGGCCTTAGAAGCCTTCCTGTTCAGACACCTTTCCTTTACTAAAAATGCTTTTCCATCTTTTCAGGTTTGAATCCAAAATTGAATAGCATTCTCCAACACAGTCCTTCAAAATTCTTCAAAAACTCTAATTTGAATTAAGACCTGGCATTGGGAACTAAGCAGTCTCTAGTAAACTTACACCTAAAATAGATATCTAAAATGAAAATGGAGGGGCCCTTGTAAAAAAGTGCTATTAAAGAGTATACTAAAATGTAGTTTCCCCTTTAAAAATATTTAATTTCAAAACTAATAGGAGTAATAGTGACACATGAACAAAGCAAATTTATAAATTCCAAAAGGTAATATGTACTTTGGTATTATAATTTTATGTAATAGAAGAAATATAGTTGCCCTAGCCAGTTTGGCTGAGTGGATAGAGGGTCAGCCTGCAGACTGAAGGGTTCTAGGTTCAGTTCTGGTCAAGGGCACATACCAGTTGCAGCTTTATCCCTGGCCACGTACAGGAGACAGCCAATCAATGTGTCTCTTTCTGTCTCTTCCTCTCCCTTCCACTCTCTCTAGAAATCAATGGAAAAATATTCTTGGGTGAGGATTAACAAAAACAAATTTGAAGCCTTCATTCATCATAAGATTTTTCTGGCTCACACATTTGTATAGGTTATCAAAATTTATACATCAATCAGTATCATTTAAAGCAACCTTAGTAACTCCTGTCAAATGCAGGTTGGCAAATATTTTTGATAATTTTTTATTTGAAAAAGATCTTTCTGCTGATGCAACTAATACTGGAACTTATAGATATGACAACATCGAGATACATTTCTAATAAAATTTCAAAGCATAAATTTTAGTATATCTAGATCAGATTATTCTTGTGGAACGGTTTTTCTAAAATAATTTAATTCTTCACTTAAATCCATTTTGTGTAAGTCTGAATTTAATTTTAAATGTAAATTTATACAAGATTATTTTAATGTTCCCTCTGACATTTTCTGTAATTTATGGAAGTCTCTTCTAAAAAATATGTTTTTATTGATTTTTTTTTAAGAGAAAGGAAGGGAAAGGGTGAAGGTGGGGGAGAGAGAGAGAAATATCAATATGAGAAACATCAATTGGTTGCCTCCTGCACGCCCCCTACTGGGTATTGAACCCCAAACCCCGGGCGTGTGTCATGACCAGGAACCTAATCAGCAACCTTTTGGTGCATGGGATGATGCCCAACCAACTGAACCCCACCAGCCAGGGCTGGAGGTCTTAAAAGAAACTGAAAGTGTCTTTATGAGTTGTATGTAATTTAAAATGCCTTATGCATTCTATGACTGCATATTCAAAAGTATGAAAAAATTAATTTTATACTGGGCTTCCTTGTTAATAATTCCTTCATCTGAAACTTCATATGAACATAGTGTGTGTTTGGGGAGGGGTTCTGTTCAATGCATCAATCTTTTTATTTTATTTTTTTAATTTATCTTTATTGTTGAAAGTATTACAGATGTCCCCCTCCTTCCCCATTGCTCCCCTCTACCTGCTCCCACCCTCTCCCCAGGCCTTCACTGCACTATTATTGTCTGTGTCCATGGATTAAGCATACATGCATACACACACACACACACACACACACACACACACCTTTTTTGTTTAATTTCTTCCCACCGTCTCCCCTCTAAAATATGTTGCATGCTTCAATGTCTCTGCGTCTGTTTTGTCTGTCATTTTGTTTTGTTCATTAGATTCTACATATAAGTGAGATCATGTGATACTTGTCTTTCTCATATCAATCTTAAGAAGAAAAAAAACTTTTAATCCTCACCTGAATATATATTATTATTGATTTTGAGAGAGAGAGAGAAACGTTGATGTGGGAGAGAAACATTGACCAGTTGCCTTCCATACATGCCCCAAACAGGGATCAAACTGGTAACCTAGGTATGTGCCCTGATCAGGACTTAAATCCTCACCCTTTAGGTGCATGGAATGATGCTCCAACTGAACTACCTAGCCAGGGATAATGCCTCAGTCTTTACATTTACTTTTCTTTTCCTATACCTGTGGATATTTGATTTATAATGTTGCAGCAGTTTTCAAAACCAGAGATTATAAACTCTTTGAAGAATTTTTATTACTTCCTGGTATGCTTCATTGTGGTGTCCACTCTAGGGTGATTATTTACTATTCTGGGGCTCAGGTCAGAGAGTTAAATATTTGTGCAAAGTTCATGGGGAGAAGACCCTGATGATGATGGACAAGCTGCCCCCTCCCACATGGGTCACTGCCCTGCCTAAGTCCTTCCTCTCACCCACGGTCATGACTACTGCTGCTTCTGGTGCTGCAACCGTCACAGCCACCAAGCTAGGCCTAGGTCCCAGCCTTGCCACGTTGGGGCCTTGTGGCACCTTGGATTGCCCAGACATGTGCACGTGTGCCTGACCACCAGGCCAGTTACTCATTGTCTGGTGCATGCTCTGAGGTTTGAGCCTACCACACACTCTGCAGTCTGATATCTTTACTGCTCACATACATGCTCCATTGTCCCATCAGACTTCACTTACAGATTCAGTAATAAAATTATTAAGAATCCAGGACAGCAACTGCAGAACATTAAACCAAACCTGATGTCCTTCTGAGAGCAGGCAAAGCTCCATGTGACCAGGATGCATGCCTGTGGAGCGGGCCTAGATCTAATCCAATACTTTAATACTGAGCCTGTAAGTGGGGAGTAGGAGGGGAGATACATTTTGCATTGATCCTGTGCCTGTGAAGATCCTTTCATTTAAAGGATGTTGCAGTTGATTGCTCCTTTTGGAAGGTGTGTGGGTGGGAAAATTAGTGTCTTGTGCTAGAAAGAACAGTGGGTACCAAAAATATGATTGTCTCTGGCTTTGAGAGAAAACTCCCAGTAGTCAAACCTTTCTTTCTAAGAGAGTTAAAGATAGTCAGTGAGGATATTCACAATCCTTAACTGGTAGTTCAGTATAAGTTCAAAGCTGACATAAACAATTAGAATAAGCAGCCTTGATATCTAATAGAGATCACTGAGATGCACTTAACTAATCAGAGTTTGGCATTGTTATGAGCTTGAAGTATTCAAGAGTGTTTGTAAATACTTATTTATGTCAACAGAATTCCTTTTGATTTTTTTATAAGGACAAAAATGAAGTGGGTAGCAGTAATCTTTGCTTGACCCAAAATCCTATTGGCTGATATGATTACTCCCAGCGATTTCCCTCAGAGGTCCACCTGGCATGATGCATCTCTTGGTACGAGCACCAGCAGATGGATCAGATTGGGGTGCAGTTTCTGGTCATTTCCAGTGTCCAAGAAATGAACCTAAACTAGAAGACAGAAACCCTGGGTTCTAATCTAGTATTGTCACTAAGAGGTTTTCTGTTCCTAAAGCAAGTTGATTAATCATTCTGCCTCAGTTTCTACATTAGCAGAAACCGTCTATGGTACCCCTTCGAGGGCAAAGATAAGTTATTTGGGTGCATATCTGAATTATAAAAAACAGTCAGAAATATACTATAGAAAGAAGCTCGGTTGCTTTAGAATTCAGTGTAGAGATATTCGAAGCAAGTAAGACCACCACACACTGTGATAGCTATGGAAGTTTTTCAGAAATTCAGTAGGGGGCGCTCTCTGCTACGTTGAAGTGGAATAGTTATTGTTTACAGGATAAAGATGAAGACTGCATACATCTGCATAGGGTTCAGTGTTTATTGCAGTTTGATTATTAAGACCACATTGGCTGAAGATGAATGGGCTGATGTCATTTTGCTTTTGAATAAGAAGGGAAATAGGAGATTGACCAAAAGGGTTGCAAGGAAGTATTGGTATCAAATAAGCTCAGAATTTTCTGTTCAGAGTAGAAATAAACTGATGTAGGGAAACAAATTATTGTACAGGTGCTTTTGAAAATAAAGGACCATTGTATGAAGTTTAGTAAAATTCTAAGAGCCTCAAGGATCTAGGCGTTTCTCAGAGAAAACAGGTAGTTGTTTAAAATAATTTGTCACATTTACAATAGCCTCTGGAGGCCATGTCCTTACAGAAACATGTCTGTTAGAACCTTTATTAACTTATCGACCACACTCACATCTCTGGGATCCTGCATGAAGACGAGAGAAACAATAGCATATCTCTCTGAGGTTAGAACAAAATATCTACCTCCTTTCCTTTAAAAATAAAATAGTGTTCCTGACCATACAACTTTTGATGTATGTGTGTTCTTTAAAATGTGGATGTGCTTGAAATCACAGGCACATTATAGATTGAGTAAAGCACGAAATGAGAATTTAAAGATCAAGAGTAGGAGGCTAATTGCCTCGAATCCTGCAAAGCATAATTGTTGTGTTGTAATCTATAGTAAAGAAAATAGAGGAAGTGGTATCCTTCCATATTTGGCAGAGATTCGAGTCTAGATGGTGGAGTCAGTGAGTAAGAGAAAACTTACTGTACAACTACCATGTGCCAGGCTAGGGGCTTTCCTTTGCAATGTTATGTCCTTGGCTTTGATTTCTTTGTAGAAAAAAACAAATCAACTTTTTTTTCTCTCTCTCTTGCTAATCATAGCTATTTGGCAATTATGCTGGTTTTCCAGAATAGTTAAATAAGAGACACATGGTTGGCCCATATTTGAATATATATTCAGGATTTATTGGCTTCATGATTCTCTTGTCGTAGAAGCAGAGTTTCTCAAAAGATGTTAAGTTTTTTGAGAACCTGACTATCCCAGAAGAGAGGTGGATCTTTCTATTTGGGGATTTCCCAGGGAGCTAAATCAGCCACATGGCTCAATCGAGCATTTACAGGAGTAACTTCATCTAATTCGAACTGCCTGGAAAGTGAGCCTCCACTACCAGCAAATATCCAAATACGACACTGGGTTAAATAGAATCCCACATGAGGTCATTTCTCTTCCCACACTCTTACCTATTGGTGCCTGTCAACCAGAACAAAGGGCCCATGTTTTGAGTGAAAAGATGTTTCATAACCCTTCCTAAATACCACTACTATGATGCAGAGTCCAGGAGAAAAGTACTAACAATCTAGCAAGGGGGACATTTGAATTATTTTCATTTTTTTAGTTTGTTTTCATGTTAGGATAGTATTGGGTTTTAAGCTATATTTTCATGACAGAGAATTACAGAAGAGAATGAATTAGAGTAGATCAACTCCTGGTTAAGACTCTGAGTGTTCATGCTGAAACTGGTTTGGCTCAGTGCATAAAGCATCGGCCTACGGACTGAAAGGTTCCAGGTTCGATTCTAGTCAAGGGCATGTACCTTGGTTGCGGGCACATCCCCAGTAGGAGGCGTGCAGGAAGCAGCTGATTGATGTCTCTCATTGATGTTTCTAACTCTCTATCCCTCTCCCTTCCTCTCTGCAAAAAATCAATAATATATATTTATTAAAAAAAAAAAAAGACTCTGAGTGCTCTGGATTAGCCACCTGAATGTCATCCCCTGACATGAGAGTTTATCTTTAGTGTGATGCACTGATATGACTCATCACACTTACTTTCCTCCAGGTCAACTGATGAGACATTCAGCTTGGCTGAGGAAACCTGTAGTTCTAATCCGGCCATCGTGCGGAGGAAGAAAATCGCCATAAGCATCATCTTTTCCCTGTGTGAGAAAGAGGAGGCCCAAAGGGATTTCCAGGACTTTTTTTTTTCTCACTTCCCCCTGTTTGAGTCTCACATGAACAGGTTGAAGAGTGCAATTGAAAAGGTAATGAGAATGTAATCTTACTCAAATAGAGAAGGGATTATGGGTCTTTAAAGACTCTTTATTCAGATATCAGATCACTTTCCTAGAATGTAAATCATTGATATTAGATATCAGATAATGCATGGCTTGAGGAGAGGAAATTAATGCTTCCTGATGACTTCAGGCATCACTGCCTTGAGTGTTTTGATTATGATATTATCTTTTATTAATAAAGCCTAGTAGATAGTTATATAGCATTTTCTTCACCAGAGAGTAATTCGGTGTGTTTCTCTTCAATGAAGGCCATGATCTCCTGTAGGAAGATAGCAGAATCAAGTCTCCGAGTCCAATTTTATGTTAGCCGTCTGATGGAAGCTCTGGGAGAATTCAGGTAAATTCACAGTTTGTCACTATAACAAATTTGTGAGTAGCAATGGCAACCATGGATGTAGGGAGACATACTGTAGAGACCATGACTTGGAAGAATTGGGAGCTGGCAGTTTTTAGTCACTTTAGTAGCTCCTTTAAGATGGAAACTAAGGTCAAAGGAGCAAAAAATTAAGTCACCCAGCACCAAATAATTCTTACTACAGCCTGACTGACAGTCTTTGGTATTGTTTTTTTATAGGGTGAATGGGTAAGACTAATATTGAATGGATAAAACTAATATTCCAGTGTCTCTTATAAGCTTGTTCCTTATTTCATGTCATTCTCACAAAAGCCCTAACAGTAATAAGGCACTGTTACCTTATTTTACAGATATGGGAACTTTAGTTCAAGGATCTTGTCCAAAGCATAGATGGAGAGAGTATCTATGTTAGGGAGACTTACATTCTCACTGGCCAGGTTATTAGATATCCTATCTAATAAAAACATAATATGCAAATTGACCATACATCCACTACACCCAAAGCCACACCCATCAGCCAATCAGGAGTGACTATGCAAATTAACCCAACCAAGACGGCTACAGAGAGAGTAGGAGGGAGGCTTGGGTTGCCCTGGCAGTGGAGGAAGCCAAGCTTTCCACACATCCTTTCCAGCCCAGGCCTCTGCTTAAGGCTACAAAGTTTCAATTATAGAAGATAAATAAATTCCAACAGAAATGGCTGTTTTCATGGAGCAAGCAGAAGACTTAGCTCCACTCCACACTACAAAGTTTCAATTGTAAAAGATAAATAAATCCTAGATACTAGGGCCTCCCACTTGGGTTGCTGGGGAACGTGGCCAGCCTGCAAACCACCACAGGCCCCTTGCCCAGGCTGCCCCATACCCCAAGGGAACCCCCACCCTGATCTGGGATACCCTTCAGGGTAAACTAGAAGGCCCCACCCATGCACCAGTCCTCTATCTTATCAAAAGAGTAATATATAGATTGACCATCACTCTAATACACAAGATGACTGCCCCCATGTGGACACAAGATGGTCATCACAAGATGGCAAGCAGGGGAGGGCAGTTGGCAGGGACCAGGCCTGCAAGGGAGGGCAGTTGGAGGTGATCAAGCCTTCAAGGGAGGGCAGTTAGGGGTGACCAGGCTATCAGAGGTGGGAAGTTGTAGGGGACCGGGCCTGTAGGGAAGGGTAGTTAGGGGTGACCAGGACTGCAGGGGAGGGCAGTTAGGGACAAACAGGCTGGCAGGGGAGCAGTTAGGCATCAATCAGACTGGCAGGGGAGTGGTTAGGGGGTGATCAGGCTGGCAGGCAGAATTGGTTAGGAGCAATCAGCCCTCACAGCACCTCGCTGACCTAGCTGACCCTCACAACCCCGGCTTCGTCTGGAAGGTCATTCAGATGGTCTAATTAGCATATTAGTTCTTTATTATATAGGATTATTCAAAATAATATTTGTGACAGTTTTGTATATCCCTTCTCTTTTTGTAGAGGGACTATCTGGAACTTATATTCTATTCCAAGGATAGCAGAACCTGTATGGCTCACCATGATGTCCAGCACTTTGGAAAAAAACCAGCTCTGCCAGCGTTTTCTCAAGGAGTTCACGCTCCTGATAGAACAGATCAACAAAAACCAGTAAGCTTCAGATCTCTGGAGCGTGATGTGCATATTCTGTGGCCAATGTATGTTCTGTAGATGACATGCCTCTTCCTGCATTGACTCATCTGGTTATATTTTCTTCTGTTTCTCAAAGGTTTTTTGCTGCCTTACTGACTGCAGTGTTAACCTACCACCTGGCCTGGGTACCGACTGTCATGCCTGTTGATCACCCTCCCATTAAAGCCTTCTCAGAGAAACGTACCTCTCAGTCAGTGAACACGCTGGCCAAAACACATCCGTATAATCCTCTCTGGGCACAGCTGGGTTAGTACCTGATTTGATTATTCAGAGACTATATGGGACAGAAAATTCTAGAATTTTTATTGATATTAACTATCCAATCCAGTGATACATGAAATAAGAGATTGGCCCACAGATTTCTAATTGTATGCAATGCTACCAGCTTCCTCACCATTCCCTGCTAGCAGCTTTGTTCTATTCTTTTAAAGATCTGAAGGTAATTTTGTTCTCCCAGTCCACACAACAAATCACCCTAGAACAAGGTCTCTTAACCTCGGCATTATGGGCCTTCGGACCAGAAAATTCTTTGTTAGGGATGCAGGAGCTCTGTTGTGTTTTGTAGGAGGTTTAGAAGCATCACTAGCTTTTGTTCATTAACTGCCAGTGAAAAACCCCCCTTCCTTCCAAAGCTGTGACAATAAACAATTTCTCCAGACATTGCTGAGTGTCCCCTGGGATATGGGGAGAAGACACCCCCTGGCCGAGAACCACTGCCCCAGAAGATGGACTGGATAGGAGAAAAATAAGACAAAAAAGAAAGTAGTATATGTAGTTTTACCATCTTTTAAATTTCAGCATAAGTCAGAAACCTTAACTTTTTCTACACTGCACCCTTGCAATTAGTTGGTGGCATTATTTCCTCAAAGCTTAGTGCTGAAGCATGGAATAATCGTAATGCTCTGGCAGAGTTGGGTACAGAGTTGGGACTTATGAGACCAATTTTGCATATTTTGGGTTCATATGGAGGAGAGCTATACTATAGAACCAATCATTTACCAAACGTTTAGAGTGACAAAGTAAAACTTGCACATTCACTCTGTCCCAGACCCTGTGCTAGATGCCAGAGATATGGGGCTGAATAGCATGTGCTGCTTAGCCTCCAGAAACTAGCTGTCTAACTGAGGAGGCAGATTTGTATTCAGGTGATTTCAGGATGTCCTGAGTGGTCCTTGATGGGGGTGTGCAGAAAGGATGCAAGAGAGAAACTGTAAAGTGTACTAGTAAAGGCTAAAAGCATGAGTGCTGAGCCAGAACTGCTCAGATCAAACGCAGTGTCCCTGGACAAGTAATTTAACCTCTCTGATTCAGTCTCTTCATCTGTAAAACAGGGCAAAATAGTTGCTGATTGCTGTGGGAATTCAATTAGTTATATATAAAGCACCTTTGTTACCAGTGAAAATAATATTGGAGGTCTTAGAAACAATATAATAACAATAATGAGAGTTGTCACTGTGAGCCAAGCACTGTTTTAAGTCCTTTTTACACATATTATTAATTAGATTCTCATTACAAATCTAATACTATTGCACTCACTTTATAGGTTATAAAGATGTCTTGCCCTTGTGCCCTGGATCATGAGATATGCATGAAAGAGAATACCTGTCTCACCGTTAGGGAGATAATAGATGCATGTTAAATGAATTAATAAAGTTTATTAATTCATAAAGAATCTAAGGATGTTAAAATGGATTTAATACAACTAATCAGTACTGAGTTCCCAAAAGTATTCAGAGTGTGCCTAACTCACTCTGGGTCATCTTAATTCTTCCTGGAGAAGGCAAGCATTATTTATTGTTCTTGTTAAAGAACAATAGTCCTGAAGAAAGGTAGTATCATCAACTGGTCACTATGAAGAGAAGAGAGCTGGATGTTAAGGACATATGATTTACATACTGCCAAGTCACCCATTTAAAAACAATGCTAATTAAGTAGTATGCATCTAATTAGATAAATGTATTTATAATTAGGCATGCTTCTCATTTGAAATTTAATTAATTGTAAGCCATTAATTCCCTTTGTTCAACTTAACAAGGCAAAGTCCCTTCCTGTGGGCTCACAGTCCTTTCCAAGGAGATCATGTGTAATTGAATCTCCCATGCTCCCTTTCCCCTAACAGTGCAGCAGTGTCTGGCTGTTGACCCAATGGTGTGAGGAAGGGATAAGGCCCTGGTGCAGTCACACCATAGCTTTATAAAGTCAAGTGTAAATAATAGTTAGGTTTCTATTATCATAAAATATCAAGAGGCTTCCATAATTTGATAGGAGAAGATGCTTATTTCCAATTATTATTATGTTTTCATTGACTGTTTATCAAATCACAGAAAACAGGAAAATATAAATTGCCAGGAATAAACACTGATGCAGATATCATTTTAATCCAGGTTCTAAGTAATAGAGAAGATGATATCTTGATTTTAAAGGCATATCTGAGAGCTTAGCAGGGCAGGTACTGTTATTAGTGGAAGTGGAGGAATTGTTTTCACGAGCCAATATTCTTCCCAGTGTAGGTCCCATCTGGGTCGCCATCTCATACCAGCGATAGTGGAGTTTGCCATGAGGAGAACTTCCTGAAGCCCCCATGGGAGGGTGGGGTGTTGTGGAAAGCTGTATTAATGATGTCAGATTAAGGAAATTCCCTTCTAAATTCCCATCTTCATCTGTCTCACCATGGAAGAAGTCTAATCTTTTCTGTAGCAGGGCCACAATTAATGTCACTACCCAGAATTTCTGCTGCATACAAAAGCCTAGTCCAGTCCAGCATCTGGCTAGCTTATTTTGTGTTCTCAGCTGCAGTCCATTGTGTGTGGGGTCCGCATGACCACAGACCATGTGACTGCTTAAGGCCACATGGTTATGGAGAGAGAGCAGGAGAGCAAGAACAAGAGAGAGGGAACTCCTTAGGGATTTTAACTTTTCAAGATTTTGCATGATTTGATGAGGTCCACATTCTAGCCAATACATTGTTCTTTTGGCTAGATTGATAGGCAAGTATCTTTTCCATGTCACCCCAACTTCACTGTGCATGTGCCCATCTCCCCCTTTGTTGGACCCCTTCCCCCAGTGATCTACAGGGAATGGATTGTTGGTTCCCTGGGGAGCATGAAGCAGTAGTTTCCTAGTGAAGCTGCCCAGATGACCATGCTTATAATGACTAGCCCTCACTTTGCTCTCTTTCTATTACTAATATTAACTAGTTAATTATAACAGTAACAGTACCACTGTTCTGCCCTCTTCTGCCTGGTTTCTCATCATTCCCAGGGAAATGAGGAGAGAAGCTGGAAGCAACAAGCCCTTCACATTCTCCTGTGTTTGCTGCTCAGGGGTTTAACCTTCCCCACTTTTGCCTCACATGTGCTCTCGGCATACAGGTTTCCAGGTGTGGCTAACTATCCGATAGTGGGTGTGTAAGCTGCTTAGTAGGTCAAGAGAGCATTTAAAAAGTACAATAGAATAGAAAATATCAGGGTGACACATGTGTTTTGTAAAATGTTTGTTTCAAAGGGAGTGTGAGGTTGCAGTCTAAATGCATTTCTTGGGATGGGTATACTAAGTTGGAAAGCCACCGTCTTTTCATCACTGATTGAAGGAGTTTCATGTGAGTCTATTTGTTTTTATCTAATGACCTCAATGATATGTGGAAAGCCAAATACTTTGCAAGAGAAAATAGTTTGAGCTAAATGATACTAAAGATGCAATAAATTACAATGCTTAGCATTAGGGCAACATTATTTAAAGGGGATCTCATAGCATATATACATTTATTATAATGTAATCAATGAATAAGAGTCCCTTTAAGATAATTAGTTTCTCTCCTTGTCTCCCTTTTAATTTTCTCAGTTTCTCCTTGTCTGCCTTGTTTTCTCCATCTCCATGTCCCCCCTACCTCTTCCACTCTGTTTTCCCACCCCTTTATAATGCTGCTGAATTCTTTCAGCTTCTCACCTCATTCTCTCCCCCTCTCTTATTCTATCCCTTCTCTTTCTATTTTCTGTTCCTATCTTTTCAGATTCCCTTGGTATCTTCTTTCTCTCTCCCTCCATGTTTTCTTTTCCTATGTATGCGTTATGCTCTCTGCTTTCCTTACCTCTGAGCTTTTTTCCAATTCTCAACCATTTTGTTCCTTTCCATTCCCCATCTCTTCTCTCTCTCCTTTCCTCTCCTTACCCTCTGTCTATTCTTCTCTTCCTTCCATAGGTCCCCTCTCTGTTCCTCTCCTCAATGTCTCCCCTCTCTAGTGTCCATTCTCTGAATCCCTCTGTTTGTCTATTTCCCTATTTGTCCTTTTCCTTATCTCTCCTCTCAATCTGTCTGCACCTCTCCCTGCTTCATTCTCTCTCTGTCTCTGCCCTCTCTCTGTTTCCACCTGCAGTCTTTTTACACTCCCCCCGCCATTTTTTTGTGTGTTTCTCCCATTTTCTCTCTCTTTCTTAATTTTAAGTTTGTATTTTATATAAAACTGTGCTTAACAAAGAAGCACAGAACATAACATTTATCATCTTAACCATTTCTAAGTGTACAGTTCAGTGATGTTAAGTCTGTTCCCATGGTTATGCAACTCGCCTTCATTTTGAAAAATTATACTCAGGAGAACAAAGGAATCTACTCTAAAATTAGTAGCTTTGTCAGTCTGGACTCAAAAAATGGCCTTAGAGCTCAAGATCCAGGAAGTCTTTAATACTATAGGTATTTTTTTTAATGATGCATTATTTTTATGAAATTTGGCCCTAAAGTAAAAGTAAAATCTACACAATATTATTCTCATTACTTTATAAAGTTTAAATTATTATAAACTGTTCTAATCGCGATCTTTAGTTTTATTTTTTTAAATTTATGACTAAGTTATTAAATGTTAAATACATTGAAAGATAATATCATTCTGTGATTTTTTAATATCAGGTTTCAGATGTGGGAAGCTTATCTTCTATATTAACACTGAGACTAATTTAACAAAAGTGTCCCATGAGTGCCTGTCATAGCTGTGATGACCTGCAGCAATGAGCAGTGTAATCACTGGGAAGTGAGAAGAAGCTCAGTATTTGTCCTAGCACCATACTGCAGTTTGAGTTATTGTTTTGAATTCTCGGTCAGCAAAAGCCTCAAAGATAAAGCTCTATTAGCCTTTTATCTAGCATTGTTACAGAGAGGACTGCTTAGTGTCATTTCTGTCCTCACACATAGGAAGTCTCTACAAGAGGTACTTCCTGAGAGTTCCCCAGGGCAAGTGCTTCCGCTAATCTTAATCTATCAATTTCATTATTTTTATCTGTTACTAGAGGCCTGGTGCACGAAATTTGTGCATGGGGGTATGTGTTCCTCAGCCCAGCCTGCACCCTCTCCAATCTGGGACCCCTCGAGGGATGTGTCTCTATTGCCAAGGAAACCCAAGCCTCCTGCTCACTCAGTGGCTGCAGCCATCTTGGTTTGGTTAATTTGCATATTCGCTCCTGATTGGCTGGTGGTCGTGGCTTATGAGCATAGTGGCAGTCCAGTTTCTCTTTTATTAGTGTAGATGTGCCCTTATTAATGCCTTCCCTCCTCTGTCTAAGATGCACTCCTCATATGGGTTCTAACTTCCTGAGTTCTTATTTATAACTGCTAGTGGCCCAGTGTATGAAATTCATGCACATTAAAAGAGAATTAATTAGAGGAAATATTTTAATATTGCTATTTGCCCTTTCTCTATAATAGAAGTGTCAGAGGTGAAAGAAAATTAGTAAAATGTATATGAAAATCTTTCTCCTGTCAGAGTCTAGGGTGCAATGTGGGACCCAGAGTCAAATCTCCATGCACACATGCATGCATGCACACACACACATGCACACACGCATGCATGCACATATGCCAGTATGTACATACCTACCTACCTCAAAATTGTGTGAGACCCAGACCCAGTCAGCCCTTCCCCCATTGGCGAAATCCAGACCTGGATGGTCCCAACCATTTCAAACCTTAGTGGGTGAGGGGTGCAACCTCAGATCCCCTGACCTGGTACCAGGTGGGGGGCACAGCCTCAGGTCCCCCATCAAGCCCTGCTGGGTTAGGGGGTGCAGCATCAGGATCCCCGGTGCACACCGGTTGGAGGGTGCAGCCTGAGGTTCACCAGCCTGGGACGGGGGCGCGGCCTAAGGTCCCCCAGCCCAGCACCAGGGTGGGGGGGCATGCCTTGAGGTCCCTTGTCAATTCCTGCCAGGACAGGGTGTGGCCCGAGGTCCCCCTGCCTGGTGCTGGGTCAGGGGTCCCCCAGTTCAGGGCGGCGGACAATCATTGAGGTCCCCCGTCAAGCCCCGCTGTGGGGTGCAACCTAAGGTCACACGTCAAGCCCTGCTGGGCACGTGGGGGCACAGCCTCAGGTCCTCAACCCCAGTCTAGCACCATGCAGCCTTGTTATGGCTCATTACGAGAATCCCTCCTCTAATGTGGGTGCAACCATCTTGTGTTATGGGAACCCAGCCTCTGTTGAGTGCACTGCCATCTTGTGATGATGTTACAGTGTGAGGGTCAGTTTGCATATTGCCTCTTTATTATATAGGACTAGTGACCTATTGTGCGAAATCGTGCAAGACCCAGGACCCCTCCCCCCCGCCTCCTCCCTCCCTGCACCATGGGGCTGCCCTGAGTTCTGGAGTCCCGCCCCACGTGCCCGGCATGCCGTGGGAGGGCCCTAAGTCCTGGAGTGCCTGATGCCCCGCCTCTGGGCCATGCGGAGTGGCCGCCAGGCCCCGGAGGGTGTGCACACAGGGCCACAGAAACCCTAGTAGAAGCCGCACAAAGCAGTCACCAGGACCCTCGCATCCCCGCAGGGCCACAGGAACCCCGGCGGCTCCCTGCCCCTGCTGCCCCGCCTCTGCTGCCCCGCCTCTGCTGTGCATACCACCATCTTGTGATGGTATTTTGATGTGAGGGGCAATTTGCATATTCTTTATTATATAGGATTATCTTGGCTCTCCTTTATTTAGAATATTTTAAAGTTTTGATTTATTAGAAAATTTTCATTTTTCCCATAATGGTTTCTAATTAAGGACTGGTTCTGTAGAGGTATAAATGAGATAAAACCATGTCAAACACTTAGCACTATGTCTGCACAGTCTGTAAATGTTGGCTTTTTGTTGTAATATTCATCATTATTATCAAAATATCAATTATGTAGCTTATCAAATGCAATAATTTAAAAAAATATATTTTATTGATTTTTTTTAAAACATTGATGAGAGAGAAACATCGATTAGCTGCCTCCTGCACAGCCCTTACTGGGGATGTGCCTACAACCAAGGTACATACCCTTGACCAGAATTGAACTTGGGACCTTTCAGTCCACAGGCCAATGCTCTGTCCACTGAGCCAAACCAGTTTTGACCAAATGCAATAATTTTAATAGGCACTTGACCAATACTTTTATTTTTTAATCCTCATCCAAGGATATGTTTTTTATTGATTTTAGAGAAACAGGGAGGAAGAAGGAGGGAGGGAGGGAGGGAGGGAGAAAGAGAGAGAAACATCGATTGGTCGCCTCCCATAAATGCTCTAACTGGAATTGTATTTGCAATCTAGGTATGTGCCCTGTCTGGAAATCAAACCTGTAACCTTTTGGTGTATGGGATGAAGCTCTAACCAACTGAGCCACCTAGCCAGAGCTTAACCAATATTTTTTATGAAAAGTTTATATTGCTGGGCTTATTGACCCATTTGCCCTTCTTCTACCTTTAAGCCAAACGTTCGTGGTTCATTAGCCATTTTTAATTCAAGTTGTAAGGTTATAACTGATGGGACATATTTTTTCCAGCCGAATTTTCATTTGAGGTAATAGAAATATTCAGCTTCATTCATATTCAAAATCACATTATTCATGACTAAGTGATTTTCTTCTTGTTAATCAAATTGATTCTACTTGGTGCATGTGTGTATATTGAGAGAAGTCTGAACATGCCATTCATTAAGTATTTTGAATTGATTCACTGCACTTCAGAGATCCTTGAATTTGGATTTCATTCCAGGCCTATTGTCGAAGGGTTCTTCTTAAAAAGTCTCATCATTCAAGTTTCCAAGATACAGTATTTGACTTGGTCACATATTCAGGGCTCTTACTTTATCCTTCCTTAGGAGGTGAAGTTGGCCAGCCAGTAAGCGGGGTGGGTAGACCCATAAAGGCTGTATATATATACCAGTGCTGACCCTTTGCAACAAGAGCAGCGTGCTGCAGCCATGCCCTGCCTTTTCAGACCGACTCTCCATTATAGACGCAAAACTAAAGCACAGTCATTACTAGGCATTACTTATTTTCCTCAATCAGTTGTGTGAAGAAGCAGTTCTTATTTGGGACTGTAAGGTATTTGTTTTTCTCTTGCAAAAGCCAACACGCTCACCCCTGATTACTTGTATTTATGTCCACTTTGCTCTTCAGGTGATCTCTATGGAGCCATCGGCTCTCCAGTGAGGCTGACGCGCACTGTGGTGGTGGGAAAGCAGAAGGATTTGGTCCAGCGCATACTTTACGTCCTGACCTACTTTCTCCGCTGCTCTGAGCTGCAAGAGAACCATCTGACCTGGAATGGGAATCACAGAGAAGGGGACCAGGTGTTAAATGGGAGCAACATCACAACAGCCTTGGAGAGGGGAGAGGTGGAAGAGTCTGAGTACGTGGTGGTCACCGTTAGAAGTGAACCTGCTCTCCTGCCCCCCATCCTGCCAGCAACACTGACTGCTGAGGGAAGGAGCCCTGGACCCGAGGGCCTGGCTGGGACCCCAGAGGACAAGGACATCAGAGACCTTTGTCCCCAACCTGACACAGAAGGAAACAAGAGTTCTGTGGCCTGCGGCCTGGGCAGTTCCTGGAGGCCGCAGGACACATTTTGTAGGGAGGAAGAAAGTGAAAAAGAGGCCCCAGGAAATGGCTGTTCCAGGTTCTCCAGCTGGGAAGGTTTGGGGGCAGGATTGAAGGCCAGTGAAGAGTTGAAAGGGGAGATGCCTAAGAAACTACCACACCGGTCAGTGGCCTGGCCTTGCCCGGACAGACCTTCCCGGGAGAAGCCTCCCTTAGAAAAGGTCACTTTCCAGATTGGGAGCTCTCTATCTCCAGAGTCTGATTTTGAAAGCCGCACCCAAAAAATGGAGGAGCGTCTCAAGGCCTGCAGGCAACATCCAGAGTTAGCAGGTTGTCCCTTGATGGAGCCCAGGGTGGCCACTGACGTGGCTCAGAGCCAGCAGGTTTCTAGGTGCTCCTTCCTTCCTGGCTTCCGGCAGACTGTCTGCTGTCCTCAGAATCAGCCATCTGAGGGGGATGAAGGTGACTTTGACAGGACTTACGCTGTGGAGAGAGGCTTCAGCACTGAGGCTGTGGCAGATGGTGCCGGACCGCTCGACCCCCCTGCTGACTCATCTGCCTCTGATGCCAGTGTGGCAGGGACTGGGCAGAGGATGCTGGAGAACATGAGAGGGTTGTATTCAAAGGCTGGGGAGGGACCTTTGATAGAGCCTGTGTCTGGCAAGTGTGCACAGCAGGACTCTGGCTTCTCCGTTGCTACCGATGTCCCCTGTGGGGATGCCAATGGGACGGCTGACCTCAGGATTGAAGGAGACATTCCCAGGAACGAAAGCTCGGATAGCGCCCTTGGAGACAGTGATGACGAAGTATGTGCTTCAGCCTCACTGGATCTGGGTCACAGCAGTGACCGGGCTGACGGGTCCTTAGAAGTGGAGCTGCCTCTGCCCAGGTAATGCTGGGCGGCTGGGACGCAAGGGAACTGTGTCCATGACCACGATGACTGCTGTTGGCTGTCACACATAACAGGTGTTTTTCCCCAATGTTAGAAGTCTTATCAAACTGATGCAGTTTCTGGTCGCCTCTTTCTCCTGGGATGTGCGAGAGGAGGCGGGTGGTACCTTTGCAAGGATTGGGGCATGTTGAGGAGCCAGAGGATGTGATGGAAGGGGTGGTGGGGCAGGGAGTGTACTGTCCAATCATCTGAATGGGGCTGCATGGCAGGCAGCAGACGCCTTCCTTCGGAGGAGGCAGATTGCACTCATTGGGCAGCTTCTCTCCTGCGGGTAGGAGCAACGTGAAGTGGCTGGGAAACAACACCTCTTCCTAACACTCCAGCAGGCCGATGGTTTGGTCTTTGATGACTGAAAGCAGCAATTAGACTTCTTCTGTTCTGCTGCCCTGTTGTGGGCACCACCCTATGCAGATACGTTGAGTTTCTAAAGCCAGACAGCTGGCAGGCTTCCCTGTAGACTTTCTCTTTCTTCACTCCCTTGACACAGACTGCCTGGTGGATGTGCCTTGTGAGATACAGGAACAAACTCATAACCAGCCATCAATATACTGTTTTCTCCCATTAGAAATACATTACCATTAGAAAAAAACAAGCAAACAAAAATTCTCTTCACTTTTACAGCCCCACCCTTTTCTGGCACCAGTGTCCTGCTTATTGGAGGACTGGTGAAATGGCCCGCCCTGAACCTGGCCTGTGTGGCTTGTGTTTTTGTTCATGTGTAACACAGAAGGGAGCTCATCTTTAATGTGTATTCTAACAGATCTATATTGTTTTAGGTCTCAGATCATCAGCAACCCGAATGTAAGGAACTTTGGCCGCTCTCTTCTGGCGGGTTACTGCCCCACGTACATGCCTGATCTGGTGCTCCACGGGATCAGTAGCGACGAGAGGCTGAGGCAGTGCCTGATGGCTGACCTGGTCCACGCGGTCCATGTAAGTGCTTGCCGCTTGGAGCCCTGGCTGCCCATGGTGTGTCCACCAGGATCCTGCCCAGCCACAGGTGTTTAGACTGTTTCATACTGAAGAGTGTGCAGTGAAGGATTGTTTATAGAGATGTGGGCAGGGTTGGGGAAGGGAATGCACAGTGAGAGCAGAGCTGGCACTGGAGGAAGGACTCCCTGGCCACAGAGTAGGGGCTAAAGCCTGACATCACTCCTCTCCAGCTTCTGAACTCTTCTCCTGCTTCCAGTGGTTGGGCCCAGCCGATGCAGACAGAGGCCTGTGGTCCACAGTGGTCTACCTCCTGGTGCCCATACAGGACAGAGAAGGGCAAAGATGGTGACAATTCTATGCCATCACAGGGAGGACGAAAGAGTGTCACATATGGCTTGCTTTTTACCTGATCCATACAAGTTCATCAAAGTAATTTATTTTAACTCATTTGTCATTGAGTTTACTCTGATGGCCGCATGAGATGACTGTGTAAAGATGAACATGTCACCCTGGAAAATTGCCCTGTGGCTGCCGCGAAGTGCTTCTCTGCTATATGCAGCGTGACAGGGACTGAGCAGTGAAGGCAGCTGTGTCAGTCTGAGGGGCCTGTTTTTCATTGAGCTGCTATTGGGCTAGATGTGTAAAAATAGATGTTTTGCATTGGAAACATATTGTATCTTATGCAATAGGGACAGTCCTCATTACATTAAGGAAAGTAGAATTTGGCGTGTTATCTACCTCCTTGCCCAACAAGTATTTTCTGAGAGGTGAAACAGAGGCACTGTGTGTTATCTTTGGCCTTGAACACTTCCTCTGTGAAGACTAAACATGCATCAGGCTCAGGCTAGACCAGCTAAAGATTTGTATGAAATGGGAAGAAAAGCTCACTAGTGAAGCAGATGTCCTAATCCCCTAGATGGGATGGGAGAAGAGACAGGAGGGGCGACCTGAACCTGGAAGACCAGCCCAGGGACCCATTAGACCCCAACATTCCTACCCTGCCCTGCTTTGTGGTCAGACACCCCTCTCCAGGGTGTTCCTGGAACAAAGCTGTTTAAGGAATCTCAAGTTTTGCTTCCATACTTGCAATGAACACTATATACTTGTACATCATTTCACAGGTGCATACATCAGGGACCACAGGATAAGAACAACGTTCTCATTATATGATGCTGTCTTTCTGGGTTGTCCTAAACCATCTATTCTCAGCAACTTCAGTCTTGCATCCATCTGCAGCTGTCTGTGGTGTTAAGGCGGAGAATCACTACCTTTCCTTTTCTGTCGGCACCTTATGTTTATATCCATATATGCAAAACCTGTGGGGTTTTTCTTTCTGCTCTGCTGGCCATTTGATTTGTGAGAACATTGGTGTTGCTCGGTGGACCTTTCTTCCATAAAGCCCCAGGTTCTAGTTCTGACAGAAGTGCCAAGAGAGCGAGTGTGAACTAATGGCATTTTCTTCAGTGCCATTAATCTTGCTAGCTGGGAGATGATGCCCAGATATCCCTGACTCACTCACCAGCCACTGTGGAAATATAACCTATTGATTGGTAACTCTTCTTGAAATTACCTGCAAAACCATTTATGACATTTTTAGTATTTTTTTATAGGCATCAAGTTCGGTTTTTGTGTATTAGGTTTTCATGGTGACCATCTAGCTCTAAACTCATATATTTGAAAAAATAAAATAATGTACTATTTGTACTCTGAAAGATTTTTCAGATATCATGTCCTCTTCCTTTCAGAAGTAGTACTTTCACACTAGCTTTTCTCATTTCTTTAGACTATGCAATCACCCTGAGATACCGAAGTTATTAAGCATAATAACCTATATTATGTCAAATTGTGGGTACATCCAAAGTGCAGCCATGCATGAGTGTTAATGGGCAGTTTCGAAAGGTTCATGAAAACATCTTCAGAAGTTTAATGCATTTAGAATGTATCCAATTAGCATTAGTGGATTTCTAATTTCACTTGGCATACTCATAATCGTGAAATTTACTTTCGAAGTAGTCTTCCATTTAAACTGCCTCTCTGATGGGGACTCTGGTCTGTGGCAGTGTTTAAATGAGAAAAAAAAAGCCTTATTATCAAATGCCGTTTACAAATATTTGTTGAAAAATAAATTAAGAGGATTTAAAAAAAACATTGAATTTACTGCTTCATAAAGCCAAGTAATTATTTAAATTCTTGAGTATACTGCCAGAGAAAGAAGCAAAGATTCAAGAACAAGTACATGGGCAGAGTTAGAACAGAAATAATCACTTTTTGGGGAGCAGAAGATTAGGATAAACTTCATTATCACAACTTGCTTTCAAAATCTATTTTTGGGTGTTACTCATTTTCAGTGTTCATGTGATTCTTCATTGGGCATTACTATTCATATTGTTTTTAGAGGATTTTTATTAACTGTTTAAAAGCCATTGATTTAATTCATTGATATATTTTCTAGATGTAGGCATGATTGAATTATAAAATCTATCTTATGTGAATATGCATTTTTATATGGATTAATTTGTGGAGTTTCTTCCCTCATTGAAGAATTGCATTCTTGAGGTTCCAGTACTAAGTATTTCTCTTTGTACTTTTCTTTACTATAGTCTCTTATGAAAAAAAAGGCATATTAATTTTATTTTATGTATTTCCATTTTTATTACTAGCTTTCACGTGTTAAAATGTGGTCTTTAAA
Organism: Lasiurus cinereus; assembly: GCA_011751065.1. NCBI lineage: Eukaryota > Metazoa > Chordata > Mammalia > Chiroptera > Vespertilionidae > Lasiurus > Lasiurus cinereus. Next base: position 4,591,854 of record JAAGEH010000014.1, on the reverse strand, counting down.
TATTTAAACACATGTTCTTGTTTAATCCATATACTACCTTTTTTTCTGTCATTTGAACTGTTTCTCTGCCTCTTAACAGATTGTACAGCTGCCTTAAATTAGGCTAAAGTAATATTTAGTTTCCTTTTTCCGCGGTACATCTAAATGTGCATTCTTTCCTCTTGTTTTCCTTCTGACTTTACTAGTAATGGTAAAGTGGGAGAGAGGAGAGAGGGGAGAGACAGCTGTACTCAGTATTTGTACCTCAAGTAGCTTTTCCTCTCTTGCTTTTTTCTCCTATATGTTTTTGCCTGTGAATAGTGCTGATGGGGCAGTGTCAGGGGGTATTAAGTTCTGGGACAGTGAAGGATGTGGAGGAGCACTGACTTACCACTGATGGCTTAGGTTCCAGTCTCAATATTACCACTCATTCTCTGGAAGTAGAGTAAATCAGTTGGTATGCTAAGCCTTGGAAAAATGTATTTAGAGGAACAGATAAAATATAACCCAGTGGTTAGGAGTTTGGCTTCAGAAGACAAACCTGAGTTTGAATCATGGCTCAACTCTTTGTGGCTTTGTGGCCTTGAGCAAGGTGCTTCAATTTTCTAAGCATCAGTTTTATCTTCCATAAAGTGAACAGTAGTAGTATAGGTCTGTTTTGAAGGCAGTAAGAGAATGCCTATCACATGTTTAGCACAGTGCCTGGCACATTACTACGTGCCTAATAAATGGTAGCTATTAAGATGATATATGTGAAAGTGTCTTATAAATGAGTTTCCCATGAAATTCCTGTTGGAGAAGATGGACAGAACCCAAGCACATGCTTACTGAGTGCTAAAAGTGTCCGTGACACGACAAGGAACATGCCAGGTGGCTTGCTGCAGAATAGGATTGTCTAGATCAAAATTAGCATCACATTTTAACGCTTAAAAAAAAAAAATCTATGTTCCAGGCTTCAGGCATTTTATAGAATACACTATAAAGCAAAGTAACAGTTGGCTATAGCAGCCTCTTTCATTTGATTTTAAGAGTAGCAACAGATTGACTCCAGAAATATCATGCGGAAATCAGTAGCACAGATAAGCAGCTTTGCTATAAGCTTGGCTGTGATATATGCTCATGAATACCTAATTAAGCCACACAGTGGAATCAGCCAGGAAGACTACAAAAGGAACAGCAAGTCACACCAAGTGATAAGTCATTACTTAAGTAACAGAGAACACTAGGTGTCTCAGGTCAACAATAGCCTTAAAATCAATAGCAGTGCAAAGGAAACATCTATGTAGGACACACCTGCTATTTTAGAACATCTCTTGTTGCTTTCGTTTCCCTGTGTTGGATAATGAGTTTGATAATGCCTTGGCCCTGTAGCACTGTCTTACTATTTAGTGAAATCTCTCTCTGTGTGTGTATGCACATATTTATACACATGTATTACATGTGTGTAAGCATGCACACTGGGTTATGATGTTAAAATGTATGTCTTTTTTAATATTTTATTGATTTTTCACAGAGAGGAAGGGAGAGGGATAGAAAGTTAGAAACATCGATGAGAGAGAGACATCGATCAGCCACCTCCTGCACGCCCCCTACTAGGGATGTGCCCACAACCAATGTACATGCCCTTGACCGGAATCGAACCTGGGACCTTTCAGTCTGCAGGCCGACGCTCTATCCACTGAGCCAAACCGGTTTCGGCTAAAATGTATGTCTTATTGTGAATTGTGATTTAAAAAATATTTGAAAAAAATATTGATCACTGAGTATGATCAACTCCAATCTGACCTGTTCGTGGTTCTCTCATTGTGACTGCTGTCTTATTTAAGTTCCCCCAACCTTCCCAACTAGTAGTCCTAGTGCCAGTGTTTCCCTTCCAATCATACTGCATGGGTGCCATGGTGCCACAAGAGGGCTCTTTCTAATGATCACTTACTTTTCCCCCTTTTTTAGAGAGTAAAATGTAAACTCCTTGGCTGGAATGGTCCTTTTATGTCCTTCAAATACACACACACACACACCTTCATTTTCTCGTTTGCTCCAGTCACGCTGTGGTCCATTCGCCTTCCACCTGTGCACCTTAGCTTCCTTTGCTTAAGGCCCTGTTGAACAAATTTCTGTTCATTTTTTTAAAAATATTTTTTATTGATTTTTCACAGAAAAGAAGGGCAGGGGATAGAAAGCCAGAAACATCGATGAGAAAGAGACATCAATCAACCGCCTCCTGCACGCCCCCTACTGGGGATGTGCCCGCAACCAATGTACATGCCCTTGACCAGAATCGAACCTGAGACCTTTCAGTCCCCAAGCCAACGCTCTATCCACTGAGCCAAACTGGTCTCAGCAAATTTCTGTTCATTTTTGGAGAACCAGTTCACATGTTGTCTCTTCTTTGAAACCATCCTAGGCACCCCCAGGTAGAACTCAACTACCCTCCCCTCCAGGCTCCTTAGCTCATTGCTCTGTGCCTTTGTTCTCTGTCCCACTATGGTTACAGGCACCTGGAAACTGGGGAGGGGGAGAAGAGGGACTTACTTTCTTTCCTACCTCAGCACCTTGCCTGGTGCCTGGCACATGCAAAGTGATGTGACTATTTCCCATAGAACATGTGTTTATCACTACGGATAAAGTTAAGTCAATTAGTGACTCTTTCTTCTGAAGTAAAGAGAAATAGTAGTTAGTCTTTCTTTAAAAAAATAAAGGAGTAGAATGTGTTTAGACATGATGCCTGTGGCTTTTTGTGTTCATTTTCTTTACCTAAAAGATAGTGAAACACTTATAATGGGTCTCTTGGGCTTCCTTTCTCTTGCATTTTATAAATATTAGACCATGGCTAATTTTGATGTTTTCCCAAATTTTTGCACTGTGTACAAAATATTTGGACATTGATGCTGTTCTTTTCAAAAAAGCTACCAACCTTCTCACGTTTTATTTTGAAGTCATGCACATCCTCCCGTGATTTTATCCTGATGACCTTTTTTCACTTGGAGCACCTTTCCTTTCCTCAGCAAGTGACCACCTGACAGGTCAGCCATCCCCAAAGTTGCATACTGCATCTGCAAAGCCACAGGCTGACCTCGGGGGTCAGTCCAGTGAGCCTGGTCACCACAGTCTAGATATAGGTCAGATGTTTCCTTTGTGCGCCCCCCACCCAACCCCCATCGTCTCACTGGACTCTTCCCTCTGTCCCAGGTCCTGGCGTCATGATGTCTTTGGTGTCCAAAAGACCTCATGTTGATAAACCTACCAGGATCCCTCAGTGATAATGTCTATCATCCAGAATGATAGGTTTTCTCTTCTCCTCCACTTTATTACAACTCTTAAGCCTTTAATGGCTGACATTGAGCCAGTTTCTAAGAGAAACTTGTTATAAACAAATGTTTACAGAATTATGGTAAGATGAATAAATATCTTCAGTATTTTCATATGTTAACAGTCTGTTTGATGAATAGAAATCTCTGATTGTGGTGTTTCAAGTGGGCTGGCCAACTTGCTTGGCCAGCAGCAGTGCAGGGAGGCTGGAGATGGCTTTGGGGACAAGGAGGTTCATTTGTCTATTAGAAAATACTGAGTCCTTTTATGTACTGTGGGCTGTGTTTACAGCCACAGTCCGGACACGAGGTGTGAGGATTCCAGAAACACGTCGGAATACAGGTAGTATGCCTCCCCTCTAAAACTATAAAATTAATGGATAACACACTACCATCCCCACCCAGCACCTTGTTATAAAACGTATGCATGAGAAAAAAAAAAAAGCAGGGGAGCTTTTTGTGCCAGAAACACATAGAAATCAAAGCCAGGACAGTAAGTTTGGGTGAATGCAATAGTTGCCTTCTGGCATTTCATACTGAATACAGGTCCTAGGAATCAGGTCTGGAGTTTATAAGATCCACTCAGGAGAGGAGTTGTCATCTCACACTTGGAATTGAGCCCTTTACCTGAAAACCTGGAGCTTCAAAGAGGGGACTAGAAAACTTCAACCATAAACAGTGAAGCAGCAAAGACACAAGTTGGAAAGTGGGTGGGGAAAAATAAAGTCACCCATGGCAAATCAAACTCCAGGCCTGTGCAATGAGTGGATTTGGGGTCCAGATTTATTCTACCCAAATGACTTGGGAATCCCCACCTGAGAAATAAACATCAAACCTCTGGGACTGGCAGAAGGAAGCACACTCACACTTACCAGTCACAGGCTTATAAGACACGTGGCTTCTTTTCCACTTCTCCATCTTATTGCAACTCCTAAGCCTTTAGTGACTGACACTGAACCTGTTTCCAAGAGACACACATAGCACATAAAACAAAACGAATTCTCAAGATCAGTTCGTGTTCTGAAATTACAAACCATGTCTGAGGACACCAGGATAAGGGAGAGAGAGTCAAAACAACCAGGCGAATTTACACGTCTCGAACAATCTGAAATAACATTTAAATAATTATGTTTAAATTGGTTACAGATTGAAAGAAGGAATTGGAACAGCTTTCATTTTAATTTTTTAAAATCCTTATTGCTGATAGTATTACACATCAGCCCCTTTCTTCACCATGGGCCTCTTCTAGCCTGCCTCTGCACTGGAACAGTTTTTCAAAGGGTCATCTGATGTAGTAAACTGTCATATGTTTGTAAAAGAACTAAAAGGAGCTTCTAAAATAAAATAATGTGGTAATGGAAACTAAAAGGTTAGGGAGCAGAGTAGATTAAATACAGCTAGAGAGAATTAGAATTTGTGAAATGGAGGCCACATATCAAACCAACTCTTTAATTGTAGCTCTGAGACAAAAGAAAACAAAACAAAAAACATGAAAAAATATGGAAAAGCAAGTAGGAGACATAGAGGCTAGAAAGAGGTATTAAACTCACCAGTGCATTACTTCATATAGAATGATTAAGAAATTGACACTCAAATGATGGCCAAGAATCTTGTTTTATTATCCAGAATATTTCAGAGAAAAAGGGATAGGAAGGTACATCCAACAATCTGAGACCTAAGTCAGCTGCTGGCTTTGTGTTTGCAAGAGGCTGTCCAGTGGCTTGACCCTAGCAGTTAAATGTGCACTATTATGACTAGTGGACAGATTTCAGAGCTGGTTATGTGTAAGGAAGTCTGTGTGCATTCCTGTTGTCTGTAAGACATGTGAGCTGAACATCTCTGAGGATTAACAAAGTAGAGTATGTTATTGGGCAATGCCAGCAGTGTAAAATGGGGAAGTTTCTTAGCAAATTCATTGTAGAGATAGCTGTGTTTTTCCCTGTTGACATTGAGAACGTCACTCACTCTTCTTTCAATCTTATCTTTTGAGGGATTTACACCATAACAAGGTTTTAGGATTTCAAAGTCCGGGCCTTGGCAGGCTCATCCAGCTAAAAGTTGGAAACATTTGAATGAGTTCCTAGATTCTATTTCTGACACACCAAGATACTTCATAAGCACATACGTGTTTTGTCCTCAGTGTTCCTGTCTGTGGAGCAGGACTGTATTCCTGGTCATCCCACAGAGAAAAGACATGAGGAAGTAATAAGTGATTATAGGGAACATGTTTGTGAGAATGGTGTTTTCTGATCCTTAAGTTAAAAATAGGTAATTATGTGAAATGTTAGTAATTTAAATGTGGTTTGTGGAAAATATGTTAATAATTGTGCGATGATTTAATAGAACTAGATTGAAACCAAAAGTAAAGAAATTTGAGTTGAGAATTGTTCAATGGAGCTAGCATATATTAGATATTTAGCACATGCCTAGTTATTTGTTAGGCTTATTTCAGAGGCTAAAGAATAAAAATAAAATGGGATTTTTCTCCTTGGGTTACTTATGAAATCACCGAGTAGACAAACAGATGTGAGATCAAGAACAAGTTAAGACAGTGGGATTAAACACCAAAATGTAGATGTTTCAGAAATTAAAGGAAGAGGAGAGGATGCAGAGGTGGGGGTTGGGTGGTGGGGCCTGGAAGGATTGGAAATTTCAAAGATAGCAGGGAAGACATTCTGGGCACAGCCTGAGGTGAGAGGCAGGGGTCCTCCCTGCCCAGAGAAGGTGTTTTCTTCTGGAGCCCTGGGAGATAAATATGTAAAGGTGAAGGTGGGCCCAGACTGGAGAGCTTTAAGTATGGATAAAGAGATGCTTGAACTTAAGTGTACTGGAGTAAGTTTTTGAGTTGGTGGGTGAGGGAAATGACAATGTGATACTTTAAGAAGTTTGAGGATTTAGCCGAGACCGGTTTGGCTCAGTGGATGGAGCATCGGCTTGCGGACTGAAGAGTCCCGGTTTCGATTCCAGTTGGGGGCATGTACCTTGCTTGCGGGCACATCTCCACAGTAGGGTGTGCAGGAGGCAGCTGATCGATGTGTCTCTCTCATCGATGTTTCTGACTTTCTTTCTCTCTCCCTTCCTCTCTGTAAAAAATCAATAAAATATATTTAAAAAAAAAAAAGAAGAAGTTTGAGGGTTTAGTGGACACAATATAGAGAGGGAGTGGTATAAGAAAGCTAATCAAACATACCTAATAAGCGTTAGGCATGTAGCTACATGTTTCATACATATGTATCTCATAGAAAGCTTCTGTGAATTAAACCTCACAGAAACTGTGAATCGGGTATTATCACATTATACAGATGTGGAAACTGAGGCCCAGATTGAGTTGCTCAAGTCCCACAGTTAGTAAGTGACAGCATGCAAGCCCAGTCCCATCTGACTTCAGAGCCTTTGCTGTTATCTTTTTTTTTAAATATATTTTATTGATTTTTTTACAGAGAGGAAAGGAGAGAGATAGAAAGTCAGAAACATCGATGAAGGAGAGACATCTATCAGCCGCCTCCTGCAAGCCCCACAATGGAGATGTGCCCACAAGCAAGGTACATGCCCCCAACCGGAATTGAACCTAGGACTTTTCAGTCTGCAAGCTGACGCTCTATCCACTGAGCCAAACCGGTCTCGGCCCTTTGCTGTTATCTTACTGCCTTTTGTTGAAATGTCAGAGCCACCGCTCTTCTAATTACACAGGCCCTCTAGATATTGCACATTCCTGGAAGTTTGAGGTAGGCAGAAGTCATGTGCATGGCAGCCAGAGCAGTGTGTTTTGTACCCTCAGAGATCTGATCCAGAACCTGAGCATTGGAGTGTCCTAGGCACCAACAATTCTAGACACAGACTCACCAATCTTTAGTGCCTGCGAATTAGCTAGACTTGTTCTCTTGATTCCACAAGATATAATAAACAAAAAGTATTTGAGAAACCTTTTAAGATCTGTAATAGAGCATTTCATTTGTTCATTTATCTTGAGAAATCTTAACAGGAAAGTAGTTTGGTTAAATTAGATATTGACAAGGTAGAGCTAAATAAATGATTGTTTCTAATTCTCATTAAGTAGAGCAAGGCAGAAATAATAATGGCATATTGTTGCTATTTCGTTCCTCTGGTGGAGACTGGCCATCCACCCTAACCACCACCTGCAGCTCTTTTATTTTTAATATATTTTTATTGATTTCAGAGAGGAAGGAAGAGAGAAAAACATCAATGATGAGAGAGAAACCCACACTGGGGATCGAGCCCACAACCCCAGCATGGGCCCTGACTGGGAATCTAGCCATGACCTCCTACTTCATACATCACTGCTCAACCACTGAGCCATGCTGCCAGGCCACCTGCAGCTCTTTATTGATCTCCAGTGTTCATTCTCATCCAGTCTCTGTCAGAAGTTTCTGAGTTGCCTGTTTACATTTCTGGGGGAGGCATGGAAAATACTGGCAATGGTTTGTCTGGAAGAGGTGGCAAGAGACATTAGGGGCTGTTGAGGGTTGGTACCTGAGTTAATGGGCTGTGGATACTTGGAAGGGTGGAGATAAGGTGGAACTTTTGGAAGTTTCAGATTGTGGAGGAAGTAGAAACATACTATAGACTCATTCTGATAAGAGAATTTAACAAACTCTATGGGCAAGAAATGAACTTTAAATTGAGTCTCGTCAAGCTTGAGAGAAAAAAAGGAAAATTAATATATGTGTCTATAAGGTTGGTAAAGTTTTCAACCAAACAAGCATTTTAAGTGGAAATGACTGTTTTTAATGTTAATATTTTTTTTCAGATTTTCATTCAAAACTCAAATATCAGAGGTTCTATTTAATCTGAGGCAGTAATGTTTGCAAAGAGAACTTTTGGAGGAGGTGTTTAATATTAGGAAGACTATTCTTACTTGCCAAGCTGATATTTATATTGTCTTCTTTTACAGAAGAGACATAGGAGGCCAGACTTCTCTGGTTCATGTGTCAGTGTTGGGATGTAGCCAAGCCTCACCTGCTATCTTTTTTTTTTTTTCTGGTCCCCTCACCCAAGCTCAAAGCCCTGAGAATAGCAGATGGTTGAGTCAGGCATTTCACAGATGTTGGAATCATTCCATCTTATGTTTTTTAGTATTTCTTTAAAGTACTGCTCCGTGTATGTTATGGCTGAGAAGTGTGTGTGTTTGTACCCTGGTGTGCATGTGAATGTGATAAAATTGTGAACTTAAAAAAATTGTCCTAGCCCTGGCCAAGTAGTTCATTTGGTTGGAGTGTCACCCCATATACCAAAAGGTTCGAGTGTCATCCCATATACCAAAAGGTTTGATTCCTGGTCAGAGCACATATTTGTGTTGCAGGTTCCAGTCGGGGCGCGTATGGGAGGCAACTGATCGATGTTTCTCTCTCATATCAATGTTTCTCCTTCCCTCCCTCTTTTTCTCTCCCTTTCCTTCTCCCTCTTCTTCTTCTTCCTCTCTCTCTCTCTCTCTCCCTCTCCTTCTCTCTTAAAAAAATCAATAAACATATCCTCAGGTGAGGATTAAAAAAAAAAAAAACCCTAACAGATTTCACTATTAATTGCTTCTAAAATTAAGATAAGACTAATAAGAAAAAGAATTAAAAATATACTACATCTAATTCAGTATTTTCTTGTTTATTTGTGGTTCTCTATAAGCCTTAAAAGTAGAGACTTTCTTAACAGGAACTTTAATCCGAACACTGGGGCAAAGAGTGTGTGAGGGTGTGCATTTCTGTGATAGAGCCAAACAGGGTCTTTGGGACTGTGATTTCCAACCAGTGTGCCACAAGAATTTTTAAAACATGTAATATCTAACTAGTCAGGGGAACTGACCTTTTTTCCCTTAGATTGTCAAATTAAAAAATGATATCAGCTAACACAACATCCAGTGTGAAAAAAATAATTATACCTATTTTTCTTATCACATTGACAAAAAGATAATATTTTGGTGTGCTGCAGAATTTTAGTAATTAGTTTATGTGCATCATAAGATTAAAAGGTTGAAAATCTTCTAAAATCTCAGAGATTAACTAATAAGCTCTTTAATGAGGTTGTGTCTCCTTTGGAAAGATCTCAGAAGTTTTCAGAATCACTGGAACTTAAGCCTTAACTTTGTGACCCAGTAGAAGTTTAGACCATATTATCTATGGGCAACTGGTCACTCTGGTGCCCCTTAAATGAAACTAACATAGTCGCTGATGATATTTTTCTCTTCTCCAATATTTATTTCTTTTTCTTGACTATATTTCCCTCCCATTTCCATTTTTCCTTTTAAATTGTTCTTTTTTCAGTAAATAAGTGAGTAGCTATTGGATGATATAGTTAGATGGAGGCAATTGGGTTGCCCTGTGGAAATATTCAGGGGATTGTGTGTTAGCTATTTAGTGGCCTGGGAAGGTGCAATTCATTGAATATTTTAAAAACATTTAGCTGGTTTCTTTCTGTCCCCCAAGCCTGCATACATAAAATCAGCAGTACCTTGTGTTAGGGAATGGAGCATGCTCATCATTTCTGCCTTTTGCTTGTGCTTAACCTGTTTCATATTAATTTAGTAATATCTTTCAAATACCAGATTTTGTGCTAAGGGCTAAGAATACAGGGAACAAAGATTCAGCTCCCTGTTTAAGGAATGGACTCCCAAATTTCTGTCACTTGATCCCAGCCTGTGGACCCATTCGTCTTTCTTCGTTCCCCAGGTTTCCACCTCAAATGCTGCCTCTTTGCTCCAGTGATTTAAAAATGACTCATGCTCATTTTTCACGATTGATTGTTTTTTTGCATTCTCTAGCACATTTAGTTCCTCCTTTTAAAATAATTGAGCCAGTTTTTTTGTCCCCTTTTGTTATCATGTGTGAATCTGCAACCATCTGAAGTAACTCATGCTTGGAGAATCTCCCATCCATCACTTCCCAGGGAGTCTCATTGCGCCTGTTCTGGCATTTTACTGCTTAAAATTAAGCTCTTTGTGTTGTTGTTGGTGGTGGTGGTATCATGTAAGTTTTAGTCTGTGTACTTTCCTTGGATTGACACAGACTTTCTTTCCCTACCATGTAGTGGGGAATCACTTAGGGAATTTATTTGAATTTGGAACTGGACCCAAATATCTACTGCAGATAATTAATCTATAAAAAAGCTAGACTTCACATCAAGCATTCCCAGACTCCTGCTCACTTACTCACAGGAAAGATAGGGGAAGGAGCATCTAATTGGTCTAGCTCAGTAATTAATTACCACACCTTGATAGAGTGATAGAAATCTAGGTGAAAGGTGAGTGGTATACATTCAACTCATTTTATAGATATACTAAAGGCCCTATGCACGAAGATTTGTGCAAGAATGGGCCTTCCTTCCCCATGATGCTGGCACCACCTTTGCTGCGGCCCAACCCACTTTTCTGTCTTCCACGCTGCCAAGAGGCCCAGAGCGGCTGGGACAGGTGAGAAGCACCTGCATTGTCATGGCGACAATGCAAGCGTCCCGCCTCACCCCGACCCCTTGGTGCCTGCATACGCAAATTAAACCACCATCTTTGTTGGGTTAATTTGCATACTGACTCCTGATTGGCTGGTGGTATGGCCAATTTGCATCTTACTTTTTTATTAGTGTAGAAGATGGGCATATGGTCAATAATGATTATATATACTCTCAAAATGTAAGTCCCTTAGAGGAAAGGTTCATCTTATAGATCCCAGCACACAATGAATTTCTGATAAATGCAAAGTATTAAAGAGGATTGAGCTCAAAATACAAATATTTTTAATTTATTTTTTTTAATTTTTATTGTTGTAAGTATTATATATGTACCCTGTTGTCCCCCATTGACCTCTTCTAGGCCGCCTCCCACCCCTTGCCCCAGGCCTTCATCACCCTATTGTCTGTGTCCATGTTTAATTTATGTATTTCCATTTTCTTTATTCATAAGGACCAGGTACATCAATGACAAATCATTATCATCTTGCTGTGAGTTAATGATACATAGATTGAGCAAGAAGTTCCAGGAATTTGTATAAGGAAGTCACTGAGGCTTTCTGTTTTGGAGAACATGCATATGACTAGTATGTGTCAGAAGAGTAGGGGTTAGGAGCCACAAAAACCCTTGGGTGAGAGTGGGAATGCAGGGTCATGTGTGAGAAAACTTTTGCACTGTTTGATTAACAAGTCTAGAAAATGAGAACCATTCTTGGGAAACTGGGATTTATTCAAGAATCTGCTTTGTCAAATTCCTTATTTCTCATGTTTGAGATTATTTGAATATATACTTAAGTAAACGTTGGACCATTAAACTTTGCTTGATTTGCTACTATTTCAATACGAAAATATTCTAATCCCTGAAAGTTTCCATCATGAACATAGTATAGAAAGGGTGTTGGCCCCATAAAGTTTTCATCCAACCCACTAGTCACTTCTCCCATCTGTGAAAAAGAACACAAAGCTGGATAGATTTTCCTTCTAATGAAAAAGCCCAAAACTAGGGAGCCAAATCATCTGTCAAAATTGCAGTGTGACAGCATATACCTTGAGTTCCTGTTTGCAGTCTTTTCACTACTAGTGTTAAATCTTTAAAATCTCAGATAATCATGATCTGAGGCAGGGCTATGTATCTGTTTGGGTTCTTTGTTGTAAGCAGCAGAAACCAACTCTCATTAATGTAGGCAAAAGGAATGTATTGGAAGGATATTAAGGATCCATAGAATTGATAAGAATGCCAAAGATCTAATCTTAGAATAGACAGAAAACAAGACAACTATGAAAGTCCAGGAACCAAGGACTAAGAAAATGGTGATGCCAACCATTCTTGGTCGCCTGACCACTGGGAAATCTTGGGGAAGGAGCATCTAATTGGCTTAGCTTGGGTCATGCTACCACACCCTGCTAGAGGAAGGGTGGAGCCTCTAGGTCTTATCTAAGAAAGTCATTCTCCAAGAGGAAATAAGGTTGCACTTAACTGGGAGCAATATATGGTAAAGTAGCCAAAAGCAACAGATGCCCACCATTGGGTAGTAGAAGGGATTGAATGACAGGAAGAGGCAGTACCAGTTTTCCTTTGGTAAATAAGAGTTCTGTTGCCCACGAGGTGTGTCTGTTTTTGTCTTGTATACTCGCCTTAACACCACCCCTTTCTCTCTCAATTTGGGCCCTAGGACAGTCCTGTTATGTTGATTTGTGCACATGTGGGATATTAAATCCTATATAATAAAAGGTTAATATGCAAATTGACTCAACAATGGAACTACCAGTGCTTATGATGCACACTGACCACAACCAGGCAAATGCTCAATGCAGGAGCTGCCCCCTGGTGGCCAGTGTGCTCCCACAGGGGGAATACCGCTCAGCCAGAAGCCAGGCTCATGGCTGGCAAGTGCAGCAGCCGTAGCGGGAACCTCTCCTGCCTCCCCGGCACTGCTAAGGATATCCATCAGTTGGACATCCCCCAAGGGCTCCCAGACTGCAAGAGGGCACGCTGAGGGACCTCCCTCACCCCCAGTGCACAAATTTCATGTCTTGGGCCTCTAGTATGAATATAAAAGGTGTTGCTATAGAAAGGTGTTGACTCCTAATTGGCTGGTGGTATGGTCAATTTGCATCTTACTCTTTTATTAGTGAAATGCTGGTGACTGCATTTCATTGATATATGAAAAAGTGAAAATGCTGCATGTTGACCTCCTAAATGAAGCAGTTTTATACTTCGATCAAATTGATTTTTGGTAAGGCCCTCTTCCTTGACTAATTCAGTGTTTACCATTTGCTCTGTGGCTCAATTTACTATTTAACCTGCTCTATCCCTAAATGCTCAGTTATTGAGGATTTTGTATTTTAAGTATGAGTGGTATACATTCAACTCATTGTATAGATATACTAGAGACCCGATGCACGAAGCCATATTTTTTTTTCCGTTTGGACTCTCTAGATAAATAAATTCACATCCCAGTCTACTTTCAGGTGATTATTGGAGTTGATTTATGCATGTAGCACACTTAGTAAGCATTGTTTAGCAATTAAAACTATAACTTTAAGGGGATATTAATTTACTCTGCTATACCTTCTTATTGGAAATATGGCAATTGAATCCTACACTTTATTCTAATACCTATTCTCCATCTCAAAAGGAGAGTGCAGCCTTTCAAAAGGAAATGAATTTTACTATCCTGAATGTAGGGAGGGCACATATCTTTTCCTTATGTATGAACACTTAATAACATTTATAGTATACCTCCTGGGTATAAGAAAAAAACGATTAAATGCAGCTTTTATAAAATTTTTAAATGATGATTTAATGATGACATTCTTATTTTAGTCCCTGTAAGTCTCTAAATTTCTGTGGCTCTTACTGTTATCTTCTGAACTTAATCTAACCCTGGACTGAAACCCTGAACTGAAACCCTGGACATTTCGAGGTCATTTGGAGTATTGTGAGAACCTGACCCGCTGTGCTTCTCTTCCAGCATCCAGTGCTTGATGAGCCCATAGCTGAAGCCGTCTGTGTTATTGCAGACACAGACAAGTGGAGTGTGCAGGTGGCCACCAGTCAGAGGAAGGTGATGGACAGCACCAAACTAGGCCAGGATGTCCTGGTCTCTAGTCAGGTGTCCAGTTTACTTCAATCCATTTTACAGCTTTATAAGCTTCACCTCCCTGCTGATTTTGTAAGTATTTGTTCTTGCATCACCAAAGAAATATAGTTTGACACTTTTTTTCTTTGAAATAATGGTTTTAATCTACCACTGATGATAAGTTTAAAAACACTCTTAACAATACTTTTTAAAATCATAAATTCACACGTATTATTTGGGTATAATTAGACGATAGTCTAAGTAAATATAGAACATTCAACATAAAATCAGCGAATAATAGACTTTAGAAACAATAGCCCTTCCATGAAACAAATAACGTAGAGTGACAAATCTTTTTCAACAGGTACATTTAAACCTCGGTTCTCGGACATCTCCCATCTTGAACAATTCGGTTTTTGATGGGTTGTTCATGGAAAAAAAAGTCTCAGTCTTTGAACAGAAGTTTAGTTCTGGACCTGACAACCCTTTCATGCTGATATCAGTTTAACAAAGAGCATCTCTTAAGCCACAAACAAATTACCTCTTGGGCCAATCAATTTACCTCTAAATCTCGGAAATTGTGCAGTGACTATTTTTGTGGGTTTGTTGTTGCTGCTATTATTTTGCCTTTGTTGCTGGCAAAATGGGTGATTAGCACAATTTCAAAAGATAAGGAGGCCCTATCGACAATAAAAAATATATATTAAAAACATAAAGAGTCCATTAGGAGTGCTTACGGTATGGAAGAAACAATGATCACAAGCAATTAAAGAGGTAGAAAAATTTGTTGATTGGAAAAAGGAAAAGCAATTAGCTGGTGACTGCATTTCATTGATATGTGAAAAAGTAAAGATGCTGCATGTTGACCTCCTAAAACACACCCTTGGAAAGAGTCCTAAAAGTGTTCATTTAAGGCTAGTAGGTGGTTTGATAACTTTAAGAAAAGAAGTGTTTGTTTATAGGTAAAATAGTACATTAGACATGTACTATATAAGAGAGGTTAAAACAGGGAATGATTTGGGCATCTGAAACGAATTAGTCCAATCTATAATATTTCTAATGGGGAAAAATATTACTTGGTTTTCAAATAGATCACTTCTTGAACAGCCATCCGGAATGAATTAAGTTAGAGAACCAAGGTTCCACTGTATATAGTAAAGCGAGTTAGATGTGGGAGGAGGGATCAAGCATAAAGGGAAATTTAAAATCCTCCTTTGGAGAACGTATTGCTTTTCCTTTTATTGGATTCATATCAAGCACACTGATTCCTGAAGGAATTGTAGTTTCTTTTCAGGGACCACCCTCACAAAGTTGTTAGCAGATGAAATAATAGCTTGTGCAAGCACTTGAAATTCTGAAGTGCCATACCCATAGAAGATGGTGTCAGTTCTTCCTTTTCAAGTAGGATTTTAAAATCACTTTCATGACATTATATTAAATTCTAACAACAAATGAGCCATCAATTCCTAGAAATGATTGACAGATCTTCCTGAGTTACTGGAATTAATATACAAGGCAAATTCTTTTTAAGGTGTGTGTGCATGTAGAGAGATTGAGATAGAAACATATTTAGAGAGGGAGAAAGTTTCAAAAGTGGGATGAGGTTTGAGGGCATCACTAGGCAAAACTAGATGAGCTGCCCTTGGGGACGTGGGCTTAGATAGAAGTACACTCACCTTCTCTGCTCCTTCCTCCTCTGTAGGCTGCTGCTCTCTGCAGAATAACCCCAAACCAGAACATTTGTCATCTCCCTTCTGGCCTCCATAAAAGATACAGAGATACTTAACAACAAAGTTGGAAGCTGAATATTAATTACCTACACTAATTGCTAATGGAGGGTAATTTTCCTGAGTTCTTATGGCTGAATCTACAGTGGTACCACATGCCTCAGAAATAGTCAGGATTTTTATGGCCTTGAAGAAATAACCCTCTGTTGTCAAAGTAGCATAACAGTGACTGGATTCAAGTCTAGGCTTTGCCATCCATCAGTTGGATATCAATCAGTGATGGTGGATAAGTGTCTCTGAACCTCAGCTTTCTCATTGGTAACAAGCATGTTAAGAGAATCCTCTGAAAATTAGGGCTGAGGTACTCACAGCTTTTTCAGCGATCATAGCAGAGCTTAACAGCTAGTATAAAGTAGTGGCCACCCCCTGGGCTTGAGAGTCCAATAGCTTGAAGTCGGCACAGGCTCAGCTGCTTCCTGTGTGACTTCTCAAAGTCTCAATTCCCTTATCTGTAAAGCTGGGGAAATAATGGAACCTAACTCATAGGGTTAGAAAATAAAATTAGATGATTCACGAAAAGCACTAGGGATGATGTTAGATACTCGCACTTAGGAAGCAACTACTGTCCGTGTGATTGTTAATAATTACTTTCATAAAACAGTTCATTGTTGTAAAGACCAACACCAACCACCTTTTCACTGAAATCTTTATTTGGGCTTTAAACTGAAGTTTGCTCTTGCAGGGCACCTGTCCCTGGGGTAATCGTGTGAGGAACTCTCAGGTTCCTATCTAACTTTTGTTCTATATTTAGAGTCAGTTTTTCTTTCTAATAGCAAGTTGCATCACGCTGATTTTGAGGCTGAAATCTCTTTTTCTGTAAGGGAAGGAAGATAATGTTAGATTTTATAGTTTCTTACTGTTTTAAGTATTTACCAAACTTTTATATTTTATTTTCTAATACATAGCCCGGGTTACTTTTGACATCTTTATTTTCCAAGCAATAAATTATTGTAGCTGATTTTTTTACTTCATTTGGACCGAAATATGTTTAACCACTTATAATAATACTCATGGCTTACTTAACCTGGCAAAACCACAATCAGAAGAAATTTCATCTGCAGTTTAAAATTCACCTGAAAAATCATTTCAATGAAACATATACTTAAATGCCTATTAGAGCCATCAGTATGAAAGGGAAAGTAACTATGTAAATTTTCAGAAATTAAAAATTGAAGAAACCCATCTCAGGATTAAGATACCAGAAAGGGGAAGGAAAAACTGAAACAATTCTATGTAATAATCAAGCCTCTTTAAAAAATTCCAAATCCTTTGATTTCAAAAATAGTATACATTCCATATAGACCAATGTTCTCTTTATTTTGACATTGCAGCATATAATTTTCATGGACACTATGAATACTCTGCAGAGTAATTCTAAAACACAAAGGATTCAATGTAATGTGAATATTTTTTAATATTTTATAACATTCTTATTAAAATTTTTGTATTTACTCTATAAGGAACTAAACAGGAAGGAGATCCTTTACCACTAAGCTCTTTATTTGGAGGATCATTTTCATGAGGATTGGTAAAGTTCTTCTAGCTTTGACTCTTAGTCACTTACCAGTTGTGTTTTATCCACCTAACACAGGGCATTTAAGATTTTAAACCAATGAAAAACTGAAAAGATTACATCTCTAATGGATACTTTTCCCATGTCACTGATCAGGCCAGATGGTCAAGATCAACAATCTCAAATGCATCTGTTAATCTTTTTTACCTTGAAAATATTAGGCATAATGGTCTAGAAGAAGATTATGTGTGATAGAATTACCTTTGCCAAAGCCATCAGGTGTCTTACTGAAGATGCTTGGAGAGCTCTGCCTGCCAAATGCAAAAGCATTTGCCTCTGGTGAAAGACACAGATGGTTGCTATTCTCTAAAAAATGAAGTTGGACACAATTCCAAGAAGAGTGAAGTCCTGAAAATAATTGCCCTTTCTTTATTGTTTTTAAAGACCTAGTTAAAATACACTCCAGAGCCAAAAACAAAACAAAACTTCAAAATATACTTCTGGGAAGGCATTGTGCCCAAATAATCTGATATATAGAGAAATATTACAACAACAGAGATGTCCTTTACAATATTTAGAACTAAAATGCAAATTACTGTGTGGTTAAGTAAATAATGTAAATTCACATTCTTAAAAAAAATTAGCCATAAAATTACATTGATAAAATTTTTTTACTAACACAGGGAAAAGATTATTATAAAGTTTTTTAGAAGCACTTATAGAATGATTTCAACTGTGTAAAAAACAAATGCTTTTTAGAAAAGACCAGAAGGTAATATATGAAAATCTTACTAGTCATTGGAAAAAATAAACTTTGTTTTACAAAACCTACTAGTGATAGGGTTTGAGATGGCTTGTAATTTTTTAAATCTATTTGAAAGAGGTTAGATTATAATTATAGACTTCAAAATGAATCAAGAGAACCCTAGCTCTTAGAATGCTGGCAGAGGTTTCCATTCTAGCCCTCATTGTGAATGTTATTGGCTTCACAGTGCATCATGCATCTTGAAGATAGACTACAGGAGATGTACCTGAAAAGTAAGATGCTGTCTGAATATCTTCGTGGACATACACGGGTCCATGTGAAAGAATTAGGTGTCGTATTGGGGTGAGTTCGGTAAAGTGTCACCATTTTTGCTCCCTGTGATGGGGTTGTTCCTAGCACTGTACCCATGGACCCATTCAACCTGTGCCACCTTACACCTGCAGGCCCGGGTGCCCATTGAAGAGTTTGGGGACCGTCAGGCATGTACCTCTGCTGCTCTCCAATGAACAGCATCTTCTTTGTTTCTGATAGTGGAAATGAGCACAGAACTTTAAGCTGTAGGTGCTTTATGTTAATCTTCTCCCCAGGTTATTTTATGTGTGAAAGTGGAAAAATTACACTCCACTCTGTTTGTTCATCTGTAGTCATTTCAGTAAGATGTCCAAGTCACAAGCCGTTAGGTGCAGCCATGTCCTGGTAGAGGCAGGGGCCTGCCTGCCTGTTCACGGGGGCTGGCTATACCTTCCTCCCTGGGATGATAAGCCCACCAAAAGAGGAGACATGCTTATTTTTTTATTTTTATTTTTTTAATTAAAACTTTATTATTCAGATTATTACATTTGTTTCTCTTTTTTCCCCTCCATAGCTCCCCTCCACCCGGCTACCACCCCTCCCTTTACCCTTACCTACCTCCCGTTGACCTCATCCATAGGTGTATGATTTTTGTCCAGTCTCTCCCTGTACACCCCACCCCCCTTCCCCCCTGAGAATTATCAGTCCACTCCCTTTCTGTGCTCCTGATTCTATTATATTCACCAGTTTATTCTGTTCATCAGATTTTTTACTCACTTGATTTTTAGATTCACTTGTTGATAGATATGTATTTGTTGTTCATAATTTTTTATCTTTTACCTTTTTTTTCTTCCTCTTGTAAAAGAGTACCTTTCAGCATTTCATATAATACTGGTTTGGAGTTGATGAACTCCTTTAGCTTTTTCTTTGTGAAGCTCTTTATCTGCCCTTCAATTCTGAATGATAGCTTTGCTGGATAGATTATTCTTGGTTGTAGGTTCTTGCTATTCATCACGTTGAATATTTCTTGCCACTCCCATCTGGCCTGCATTGTTTCTGTTGAGAAATCAGCTGATAGTCATATGGGTGCTCCCTTGTAGGTAATAAACTGTTTTTCTCTTGCTGCTTTTAATATTCTCTCTTTCTCTTTTGCTCTTGGCATTTTAATTATGATGTGTCTTGGTGTGGTCCTCTTTGGATTCCTTTTATTTGGGGTTCTGTGTGCTTCCTGGACTTGTAAGTCTATTTCTTTTACCAGATGTGGGAAGTTTTCAGTCATTATTTCTTTAAATAGGTTTTCAGTATCTTGCTCTCTCTCTTCTTCTGGCACCCCCACAATTCTGATGTTGGTACACTTGAAGCTGTCCCAGAGGCTCCTTACATTATCTTCACATTTTTGGATTCTTTGTTCTTCTTGCTTTTCCAGTTGAGTGTTTTCTGATTCTTTATATTTCAAATTTTTGACTTGATTCTTGCCATCCTCTAGTCTGCTATTAGGTCTCTGTATATTTTTTATTTCAGTCAGTGTATGTTTAATTTCTAGTTGGTCCTTTTCCATCTCTAGTTGGACCTTTTCCATCTCTAGTTGGTCCTTTTTCATGTCCTCTTGGGCCTCGCTAACTTTATCCAACTTTTCTAGGATATTCTTGAAAAACCTTATAAGCGTGGTTTTGAACTCTATATCCAGTCGTTTTTTTTCCCTCCATTTTTTTTGTTTGTGATCTCTTCCTTTGTCTCTGCATTTTCACTATGCCGGGAGAACTTCTGTGTTGGATTCAGCCTTATGATATAAGACTTGCAAAACTGCAAAAGCCTCTCTGTTGAGCTTGGGATGGGTGGAGTCTCAGGGCTTAATGGACCACCTTGCCTTCCAGTTGGCCCCGCCCTCCACGGCCCCTGAGTCTCACGTGACTGGGTAATCACTGGAGCGGTCCCTGTGTGCATGCACATGCTCTCACAGTGCCTCTAGACTGCTGCCTTTCCGGCTCCCCTGCGCTCCAGTACCATGTAAATTTGAGTCCCTAGGGTTTCGCCTGAAACTGGGGTTTACTGGAGTTAGAAGTGGCATAGTTGGGAGGCTCTGTCTCCCACCCACTTGTGAAAGCCAGCGGCACAATCAGCAGTTGGTCGTCTGCGCGCAGTGCCATGCGCGCCACCAGACTTCTGCCCTTTTGCGATTCCCCTAAATTTCCTTGTACTTCTCCCTTTTCACAGTCCAAACTCCCCCCGTTTGAGTTTCGGCTGGACTTGGGCTTTAGTGTCCGTAGGATAAGGGGTTCAGTGCTGTTGGGAGTCTCTGTCTCCGTCCCCGTCCCACCAGAGAAAGCCAGCCAGGTACTCCGGCACCCGCTCTCTCCACGTGCGCATCTCTGTACCTCAGCTTTTTGCAACTCCTCTGGGTCTCTGTGAGCCCCTCTCTTTCCTTCTAGTTGTAGAACTTCCACTCAGCCAGCTTTCCTGTGGTTCTGGATGATGTCCGTTCTGTCTTTTAGGTGTAGTTTTGAAATTGTTGTGCAAGGCAGCAGTGTAGGTGTTTTACCTATGCCACCATCTTGGATTCCCCTCGAGACATGCTTATGTTACTCATGTTGTACAGCATCTTTCTGAGGGTCTCTGCCAAGAAGTGGGGCCTGGTCCTCCTTACTTACGATGATAATTCCCCTAATTTGGGCAAGAAAATATTATATATGTATTGTCAACCTTGAAGTTTTGTATTAAGCCTGTTAATCAAAGTATCAAGACACAGGCCTTTACTGTGTTTTTGTGTTTGGCTCTTAGCACTTCATGTTATACGTTTTTCTTACATACTTCATTTTTAAAATATTTCCCCCTTTGAGGGCATTTGCTTTTGCAGTTAACTTACAGAGTATCTCTTGCTTGTTTTTTTTTTTTTATTGTTTCTTTTTCCCCTTAGTTCTGAGTTAGATCTCTTGACCATCCTCATACTTTGATCTTGTGGATGTGGGTCTTATATTCCAGGACAATCACCTGTCCCTAATTCTGACAGGTGTCCATCATCAACACTATTAGATGGGTCACAAGTCATCTGTAGACCCTGTTAGTACATTATTAGTGGGAATCATTCCCAGCCTCTCTAGCCCCTTCCCCACTGTGTGGCAGACCTGGAAGTAGGCCTGCAGGGAGCATTACTGGGGAAGACAAAGGAAAAACTCCATGAAGTCATTTAAATCTTATTTTTAATTTTTTTGTGGAATTCAATGGAAAGATTAGGACATATTTCATGGACTGAAGAAATTCTCTCTCTTTTTTTTTTTCCTGGACATTTGTCAGCATTTAGCCTAGCCCAGTGGTTGGCAAACTCATTAGTCAACAGAACCAAATATCAACAGTACAATGATTGAAATTTCTTTTGAGAGCCACATTTTTTAAACTTCTTCTAATGCCACTTCTTCAAAATAGACTCGCCCAGGCTATGGTATTTTTGTGGAAGAGCCACACCCAAGGGGCCAAAGAGCCGCAGTTTGCCGACCACGGGCCTAGCCCATCCTGTATCCTCCTCTGCTTTAAGAAAGGCCGCCAAAGCCAGGTCCATGTGATGCCATATCTTTTGATTAAGCATCTGTTAGTATTGCTTTCTCTCAGAATGTTGCTTAGTGTAGATCTAAGTTGTATAACTTGTTGAACAAACCCCAAGGTTTTTGAAGAAATTGCCACCTTCATCATTTCTCTAAAACTAGTTACAACTTAGGAGCAGAGTCTGTGTGCATTCGTGATGTTGCCTGGAGGAATGAGGAGGCGGTGGAGGAAACATTAAAGTATAACAATGAGGCTGTCCAGGGAATACAGGAAAGTTATGAGCTTGGACTCGGTGGCTCCTACTATGGAAGAGCAGTTGTATGTCCACACATGTGCCCAGCACACTTCATGGCCTTTGTCCTCTGGTCATTGTCTTCTGGAAAGTCATAATAAAAGAACAGGTTTATCATCCTGCCATCCCTCTTACTTTTTCTTTTGTTTTAAGCAATGATCTAGCAAGCTTGGTCTCTAGCAATAATACTTAACTGCAGAATCATGTTACTTTAAATGAATAATCTTTTCCTTTTTTTTTTTTTCAATATTCAGGATTGAATCAAATGACCTGCCTCTATTGACTGCTATCGCCAGTACTCATTCTCCATATGTGGCTCAGATACTCTTATAAGCTTAAGCTCAGGACCATTCTTCCTTGGCAGAAAAAAACATACACATTCTCATGTGAAGGAGAAAAGAATAAGCTCTCCATGACGTCCAAAGCATAAGAAGAGCAAACAGAAACAGTCATTCCACTGCTTTGTCTTGTTTTATCTTGTTGCTTTCAAGTGGATGCTTTATTGGAACTTAGGTTTACGTGACATAATGGCATGTGTGTTTTTCATGAATACTGTACGCCTTTTGTTACCCAGGAGTCAACAGAGAGAGTGACCTTTTTGGAAGGAGGAAGCATATGCACTACACTAAACATTAAGCTGTTGGTACTGCTTGCCTTGTGTGTTTGGGCCAAACAACAAGTGACTTTGGAGAAGGTAAACAATGGGCAAACCATTCCAGCAGGAAAATGCTTCAGAGCTTATGCATGAGCTCTCCTCCACACTGGAGAAAGCATATTCCACTATTCTAAGAAGACTTCAGAAAAAGGACTTCAGATTCCAAGTCGGAGTTTGCTTTTTACAAAAGGTGAAGTAAAGAAAGCCACACGGGCCCTCATCAGCTCTGGTGGCTGTGGGAGCAACAGTCTGACCTAAAACAGGGAAGAATATGGAGTGTTGGGAAGAGAGTGCTATAGGGACCCGCTCTTTGTGGAGTTTACCTTGTCTCAGATACAGCCACAGGTAGGTTAGAGGTAGATTGTTGGTGCAATAAACCCAAGAATCAGTGTAGCATCTTAATCCCATCAGGATGGAGTTTGTAGCAGCAAAGTACACAGCCTGATACCGTGTGTTTAACCTTATACTTCAGAGCTTTCAGCAGCCTCTTTAAAAGAGGCCATTTACCAAAGTTATTTCTATAAGCTCAAGAGTATTCCTGTTGCTAAATTCTTCTAGCCAAAGCCTCTTTCTTCCTGTAATAGCTAATACAAATGACTATTTATACTTTACAAGGCACAGCTGTCCTGGTGGGAAATGAAACCTGCAACAGTTCAGGATGACTAATGAAAGCCATTAGTTTGAACATTTATAAACAATTCATACATGGTCTACATTTTTAAATTATCATCTCTGTGCCTTCTAATTCCTACATACTTTTCAAAACACTGTTTCAGAAATTAACTCTCCTATAGTATCAAACTTGCCAAAATGAATTGTTTATTTGCTAGCATGGTGACTCTAAAAAAATAAAAAACATGAAACACGTAATTTTCTGTTACTATAAAAGAATTTTTTCTTAGTTTGCTGACCACGAACTATTACCCTGTCAGACAATGTATTGACATCCAAAATAAAGAAAAAGACTTAAAAAATTGATCATTAAATGACAAGAGCTGATCGAGTAAAACAGAACATTGTTAGCTAATTATAACCAGGCTCCAATTTCCTTTCACTCTTTTATAAATTAATTTCAGTCCTTCCCATGTATTCTTTGTACCTAAGAAAATGAAGTAA
Source organism: Lasiurus cinereus (assembly GCA_011751065.1). NCBI lineage: Eukaryota > Metazoa > Chordata > Mammalia > Chiroptera > Vespertilionidae > Lasiurus > Lasiurus cinereus. Next base: position 4,568,078 of record JAAGEH010000014.1, on the reverse strand, counting down.
CTTCCTGACTAGGGTTAGAATGACTTCAGATTTTCTATTAGATAAAATCCTATCTTAAACACCAAGTTACATAAGTTTGTCTCTTCTTTTACAAATGCAAGGGAGTTGTTTGAAAGAGTACCTAATGGGGGGAAAAATGAGTTTATTACTTCTTAGGAATAAGTCAGATTTGCTGCTTTCCTCTCTCTTTTTTTTATGATGTGAAATGTAGATGGGTGCATTAAAGCTCTTAAGATCTTTAATTTTTATTTTATGTCTTTCATAAAATTGAAATTTTCCATCCTTTTTTAGATTTTTCTGTTTTCTTTTGCCTAACATCTGAGTTTGTATTTTAAATTCTCTAATTCCATGACATCATTGCTTGTTGTGATGTTACACAGAGAGAATGAACCTTACCTGTGGCTCAGCTCACTCGTCATTTGTTTTTCATTACATGTAAATTAATGGTAATAGCTGGTGTTACATCATTTCCATCTGCACCAGTTTAAAGCATTCCCTCATCTCTTATTCCCTGTTCCTTGTTTACACATTTGGGCACTTTCCCTCATTCACCACCTTCCAGGGTTTCATAGAAAATAATTAAACACAAAATCAGTTCCATTTTTATGTGGCATGTTGAAAATTAGACCCATATAGGGGGAAATTGAGATTTAAAGGACTAATTCTAAACTTCATACATGGAATATTGAGCCCAGCCCCCTCACAACCTGAGAAGATTTAATTTGCCTTTTAATCTACTTTTCCAAAACTCTCTTGGAAACGTCTGTTGGGAAACCACAAGTGGGTCACACGTGGGCATGGTCTCAGTGATGCTCAGGGTTCCAGTCAGAACCTAATCCTCACACCTATTGCCTGGAGAAACAGACCGAGAATGTTGCAGCTCTTTTAGAACGCTCCTTTAAATAACATCCAAGTTTTGTTTGTCTTAAATTCAACCTCTTCCCAAAAATGGAAAAGAAAAAAATCTCATGGACTTGTGTTGAGATACACCCACTCACACACCGTACACCACCCAGTGGCTTCATTTTATCTTAGCCTTGGAGGCAAAAAGGGATCCCACTCTCTCCCATGCCCACTTCAAAAAAACAAATATTTTTGAAAATTTTTTGAAAAAACTACCTCAGTTGACAGGATTCCACCTTTAGGGTTTCTTCAACTTTTAAGTCTTACCTGTTGAGTGTAGCTTTTGTAGAATCTTGCTTCGTTAAGCAAGCTAGTGAGGCATGACAGAGCAGAGTTTCTACGTGTTCCTGTGATGGCCCTCTTTCTAGCATGTCGAGGTTTTATTTTTAATAGATTGATGCGTGATACGAATGTAAAGATAATTGTGTATGTTTAAACATGACAATGAAAATTTAAAATGTAGCTTCCATACTTGTGCATAACTCCAAAGTATTTTATTTTTATCAGTGTTAAATAGCTTTTTGTACAGGCTTCGATCCATTTTTCTGAAGTGTGCCGTTTTTTAATGAAAGTAACTATAATCTTTTCACATCCCATGGAACTGCCGTTTACACATCACAACTTTTTAAACTTACCATATTTTTCAAAATTAACTTTTTTGGAGGGAGGGAAATTCCTGCTTGCTAAATGATACTAAACTGTTGTTTGGGCTCTTATCATTAGGTCCTGAGATTTTATAAAAATTTAGTCTGTAGCTTTTTAGGTTCTTCATTAGAGTTGGTTATACATAAAATAATAAAGAATATAAAGTGACCCTACACACACATAATTCTTTTTAATGTCTGGATTTACCCGGTCTTATGTACTTTTGGAACTATTTTGTTCATGCATACTTTCACCATTAAATTGAGTCTTTAGCTTCTCTGGATAAATGTGAACCATTTGTTTTGTACTGTGCTTTGTGGGAGGGGATACTTTATTATAATACTTGCCTAAATCAAGAAGTCCCCTCTGAATGTTAATTTTTAAATGTCAAAATTTGGTGAACTATATATCTTGGAAGCAAGATTGCAATATGCTTCACTTAAGTGGTGTTTAAACAAGGAGAAAATTCTGGGATTTGTTACTATTGAAGCTCCATGAAGACAAATTAATAGGACCTTATATTTTTGATCAGTTAAATACCTAAAAATGTCATTGTATGGAAATTTTTTTCTTAAAACTTGTCCATGTATTATTTTGATCCATTTTTTTTTGTGGCATTTGGTGCAATAAACCTTTTGAATTTATCTGAAAATTTGTTTGTTACGTTGAATCTTAGGACTTAAGAATCTAGAGGTCTCATTTCCGTGAACTCGTGTGGAAACAAATTCACTGTAATTTTCAACAGGGGTTTTGGAAAGGTAGGGCCATTTCTGCTCAGCATAATGAAAGGTGATGCGGGCTGGGAGCTGAGGATGAAAGGAGAAATGTCTTGTAATGTGTGGGATACCCCATGGAATGAAGAATTGTCCCATCTCTGGCATGACTGAAATGTCATGCTGGGCATTTATGTGGGTAAAAAACCAAACCTGTTTAATTGTGATCTAAGCTGAGAATTTAACTCTGCTTTACATAAAAAGCACAACGTAATTTTCAGATAATTTTCATGGAATGTCACTGATTTATAAATTGAGGGAAGATTTGATCTTGTAAGGTTCCGAATTTTAACAAGAATTAACATAATTCGGAAAGCATTACCAAAACTATAGTACTCATGGAATTTGAGTCATCAATACAGCATATCTGTATCAGTCTTCATTTATTGCATTCAGGGAGACTATATAGATGGAATCATCTTCCCACTTCATTATATTTTATATTCTAATCTAGTTCCCCAATATCTATATATATTTTAAATATCTATATAATAAAAACCTAAGTAACCATTAGGACAGAACTACCAGAATGACTGGTTACTATGATGTGCGCTGACCATCAGGGGCCAGACGCTCAATGCAGAAGCTGCCCCCTGGTGGTTAGTGCACTCCCATAAGGGGAGTGCTGCTCAGCCAGAAGCTGGGCTCTCAGCTGGCAAGCATAGCAGCGGTGGTGGGAGCCTCTCCTTCCTCTGCTGCAGATGGGCTGTAAGGAGTGAGGGGTCCCAGACTGAGAGAGCCCCAGACTGCGAAAGGGATGTCTGACTGCTGCTGGCAGGTGGACATCCCTTGAGGGGTCCCAGACTGCGAGAGGGCATAGGCCCGGCTGAAGGATGTCCCCCTCCCACCACCTACCCCAAGTGCAAGAATTTTGTGCACCAGGCCTCTAGTATTAATATAAGTTATTTTTTTTTAAATAGTGCATTGTATTGATTTGTTATAAATTATATGTATAAGAAGGTTGCATTATTTATGAATTTTATTTTAGGAAAGTAAAAGACATAAAATATTTACTATGAAAGGGATGAAATCACTGCTACTCATGGTCTCAGGAAAAAATATGCTGTTAGTTGTTACTTTTGTAGCAACGTAATACCATACTGAATTATGTTGTTTTAAGACTACAGAGAGAAATAACATTAGGTATTTCAAAATCCATTTTGTGTTATGTGAAAATTTCAAATGTTTTCTATATTCCCTCAAGCATCTTTAAAATCCATGCTTTTGATAAAGAACTGAAACACACACATCCACACCACATTGCTGTTTGGTTCCCTCATGTCTGGATTGTTCTGTCAGATCCTTTGTATGTTACTTCTTTTACATAAAAGGGATGTGATGGGAACGGTGACAGTTAATTTTATGTGTCAGCTTGGTGAAAGCATAGTATCCAGATATTGTGGATGCTGCTGTAAAGGAATTTTTAGATGAGATTAACATTTAAAGGAGTATTCTTTGAGTAAAGATTGCCCTTCCTAATGTAGGTGAGTCTCATCCAATCAGTTTAAGGACTTAAGAGAAAATAGACTGAGGTCTCCAATGAAAAGGGAATTCTACCTCTAGACTGTCTTTGAACTTGAACTGCAACATCATTCTTGCCTCAGTCTCCAGCCTGCTTGCCTAGCCTGCAGATTTACCATTCTCCATGATCATGTGAGCCAATTCTTTAATTCTTTAAAATCAATTAAACTACCTATACATCCTGACTTACTGATATATATGATAATCCCAAAATGGAGTTGGGTGGTCAGAATATCATCATACCAAGTTTTAGGAGCAAAAATCTTTTAACACAGTAAACAATACCAACTTCAGAGTTATCCCTTCAGGGTTGAGATCAAGTCCTCTGAAAATGTGCTGCAAAGGAGATGTTGGTGCACAAGAAAAGCATAGGTTAGAAGCGGCCCTCTGAGATGGTAAGGATGGGAGACAACCCTTCATTCCCAGGAGGAGTGAAAAGCTGCCTTCCTATGCATAAAGATGCCCTTGCCATTGTGTGTTAGTTTCTTACAGCTGTGCACCTCCCTCTGCTTTCCTGGGGATCTCAAATTCTCACTTACCTCTCTTTGTTCGCATTTTCAAGTTCTCAATCTGACTTTTTCTACTCAATGTGTAAAAAAAAGTTTCGCCCATGTTAATCATTCCTCCTGTGTCCTCTCCTTGCCTTTTTTATTGTAACTTTCTTCTTCCTTTGACTACTAAGCTTTTTCTTGAGAGGTTAGCTTGGCTCTCAGTCCTTGATTCCTATTTATTCCCTCCTTACCGCCACCTGGCTCCACCACTCCCTCCTCACTCTCCCCAATACCAGGTCAGGTCCCACTTCCTTCTTTCCCACGGTAACGGGGAGACTTTCCCCACACTGGGTCAGCACCAAGAGCTGCTGAATCTAATAGTTTCTTTGTGTCTCAAATACATCACCTTTTCTTTTTGCCTTCTTTTAATCCCTCCTTATTTCTTAGTTGAGCTACAAAAATGCCCTTTGAACTCATCTCCCTTTTACGTGAAGCAGTTCTAATTAATATTCTTCCAGGCAATGTCTAAATAATCTTTCTAAAAGTTTAATACTATCACTTCTGTTTAAAAGTCAGCCCAGTAAAATCTAAGTTCCTAGCACCATGTATTCTAATGACATTACTGGTCCTTCTTCCTCAGACTCATCACTAGATACCCATCTTTGCACACTATTATCCAGACATAGTGAACCACACACTTCCTCCATGGTGCTAGGTTGAGCATGCCATAGTTCAGTGTCAAATCCTCTAGCCCCTAGCTACTCAAGGTCCTAGGACCAGCAACAGGTGCCTTGCCCAAGCATGCAGTTTCCCAAACTCCATCTCAGACCCACCAAATCACAATCTGCACCTTAATGTGACCTCCAGGTGATTCATATGCACATTAAAATTGGGGAATTGCTGCTTTCACACTCAATGTGAGTGAATGGATGAGGGAAGAATTTGTTAACCACTGAAATTGTATCTATGGAATGAAGGGAGGCAATGAGAATATTTACAAGCTAATAAGTGAAATAGAAATGGGTGATGTTGAAAATGTCTTTTGCATGCACGTAAATTTGCTAACACGTAAGTGGCTATTATTTATGTGGAGGAAAAACAATGTTAACCAAAACTTAAGAGGGGAGAAATAACAAATGGACTAGAAGACAGAACTTAGAAGACATTAAGTGGTTTTTAAAAACGAGAAATTTGGAGGAATATAGTAAAAAAAAAAAACAGTTTAGAAATTTGCCCCATTAACTTTCAAAAATAATTGTAACAGCGTTTTGGATAAATGTATACAAGAATGATACATACTGTTAAGTATAAATTGCATTTTAGAAATATTTTAATTACATTCCAAACTTAAGTTTATAAGAAAACATACAAACACAAGAACCTGAATATATAAAATATCCCCATTTTCAATCATCCCTCTTGACGAGAAAACGTGGTATTATGTATAGCATTACGCTTTTAAGATTTTCCCTTAAATCACTCAGTACCATTGACCAGTTGTTCCTTTTTGAGGCTGCTTTCAACGTACGGTTCTGAATCTTAGCAGAAGAATGAAAAGTGTTCTGGCATCTCTGATAAGCATAATAATGGTAGCCACTGGTTGCTGGCTAGTGTGAGATGGTATATTGAAGGCTTTACACACATTGTATTCATTATTTGCTTTTGAATTTATAAGAACCATTGTTGCTAGTTATTTCACTGAAGAGGACTTATATTAAAGGGGTGGGAGGCTTGAGTACTTATTGAAGTGTCATCCATAAGAAACTTGTGGGATCATCCAAAAATAACGGACTTGGATAACAAGTTTCTAATGTATCTCTGGATATTTAGAAGAAAGCCTCTTTGATAAAATGAGGGATTATTTTGAATGACATAGCATTTTGTTTATCTCTGGAAGGGAAGAGATGTGGCCAAGTGATCAATTACTCTCACCAACAATAAGTTAAACTGATATCAGATGCCTCCTTGATGTGATGCTCTGAGAAAGGAAACATCACTTTCCAAAAACACAAAACCTGAATCTACTCTTGAGAAAACATGAGATAAATCCAAATGAAGAGGTATTCTACACAACTGGTCTATATACTCTTCCAATGTGTCAGTGTTATAAAGTCCAAGGCTAAGGAACTGTTCCAAATTGAAGGAGACTAAAAAGACATGAGGAGCAAATGTAATGCATGTTCTAGAATCAGAGAAAAAATACAAAGGACATTATTGGGACCGTTAATAAAATTGGATTATGAATTATATATTAGATCAGCGATTTTCACCCGGTGTGCTGCAAGAATTTTTAAAGCATGCAACACCTGACTACTCAGTCAGGCACTGACCTCTTGTCCCTTAGATTGTCAAAGTAAAAAAATGACCACACAACAATAGCCATCTGGTATGAATGAATCAAATTTATACCTATTTTTTTTGTCATATTGAAAAAATATTTTTTTGCTGTGCCACAGAATATTAGTTATTAGTTTATGTGTGCCATGAGATTTTTTTAAAAGGTTGAAAATCACTGGATTTGATAATTCTGTATCAATGTTAAATTTCCAGAATCTTATGTTTGCACTGTGGTTATGTGAGAACATCCTTGTCCTTTGGAAATACATACATCCTGAAACATTTGGGGGTAAGGGAACCTCATGTCTGCAACTTAACCTCAAATGGTTTGGAAAAAAACAAATGTGTGTGTGTATGTGTGTACACACATATAAAAAAAGAAAGCATTAAAGCAAATTAACAGACTATTCTGAGTGAAGAATGTATGAGGAGTTCACTTTCTATTGTTCTTGCAACTCTTCTGCAAGTTTGAAATCATTTCAAAATAAGGTCTTTTAACAGATGTTTTTAACGTACAATATTTTTTTACTTATAAAAACCCCCAGCCCTGGCCGGTGTTCTAAGTGGTTACCATCGTCCCGCTCACCAAAGGGTCATGGGTTCAATTCCTGGTCAAGGGCATGTATCTGGGTTGCAGGTTTGATCTCTGGCCCTGGAAAGGGCTCATGCAGGAGACAACCAATCTGTATATTTCTCTCACATTGACATTTCTTTATCTCTCTCTCCCTCTCTCTCCTTCCCATCCTTTCAGTCTCTAAGTACAGTGGTACCTCGGGATACGAGTGCCCTAACATACGAGATTTTTAAGATAGGAGCCATCGAGCAAGCGATTTTTGCTTTGAAATAAGAGCAACAGTTGAGATACGAGTAATCGCGCAGATCGGCCGGCTGCACACGACCCACCAGTTTACCGCGACTCGAGCGCCACGCCTCAAGGTTACGGAACTAATTAAACTCGTATCTTGAAGTACCACTGTACAAAAACAAACAAACAAACAAAAAATAGAAAAGAAAAACCAGTGGAAAAAATATCCTCAGGTGAGGATCAACAAAAAAAAGTAAACCCATATAGGATTGCACAATTGGATTTTAGTGAATGATAGAAGAAGGCCTTTGGGATTTAATCCAGTGGTTCTCAACCTTCCTAATGCCACGACCTTTAATACAGTTCCTCATGTGGTGGTGACCTCCAACCATAAAATTATTTTCATTGCCTCTGCATCACTGTAATTTTGCTACTGTTACTGAATCATAAATATCTGTGTCTTCCGATGGTTCTAGGCTCTACAGTAGTGGTTCTCAACCTGTGGGTCGTGACACGGATTAAACTTTAATTCATGATCTCGATAATCCTGCTCAAATTAGTTCAGTAATGGAAAGTAACTAATTCAAGCCTCTTCTACACACTGCAGTAAATCATCTCATTTGGACCCAGTCCCAAATTCAGACCACATAAGAATGTTAGCAGCCGAACTGCTCCCTTTTCCAATATAAAGAGTCCCTGGGGGCGGGGCCTACGAGAAGGCTTCTGCAGCTCCCCCATGGAATACTTCCAATAGATATAATTAATGGCTCATGAATCAGATTTCTGGTGACAGAGGGTAAGCAAGATTCTGGGGAGTTGGCAAGATTCTTCAGTGGAGCACGGAGACTCTCGGGAGTCTGAATGTATACCTGCGATTCTATTACCCTTTCTATCATGGAAACTTGTTATCCGACTCAAAACCCTGGGTGACCACAATGTGTATTTTGTTGTGGAAATAGTTGTTGATTTGAATATAGACTTTTACACCTTCTTCACATGATTCTCATGATAACTACAAAATATTTGAGACAGATACTAATATCCCCATTTTACTTATTTTAAGAACATGTACAGTGGTACCTCAAGATACGAATTTAATTCGTTCCGTAACCTTGAGGCGTGGGAAACTATGAGACGCTCGAGTCGTGGTAAACTGGTGGGTCGTGTGCAGCCGGCCGATCCGTGCGATTACTCCTATCTCAAATGTTGCTCGTATTTCAAAGCAAAAATCGCTCGCTCGATGGCTCGTATCTCAAAAATCTCATATGTTAGGGCACTTGTATCTTGAGGTACCACTGTATAGGGAAATTATGCAACTTGTTCAAGATTCCATACATAATAATGGGGGAAAACTGGTAGATTTGAACCTGGTATATGCTCACTCTACTAGCCAGTCTGTAAGAGTTTTAAAAAGGTTTAAAGATTTGCCTCTGTTACACAGATTGGGCATTTTCTCAGGTTTTGGAAATCAAGAGGATGGCCTGTCTCCAGGTTAAACTAGATGATCCATAAGCAGTCGTAAGGACTGAACCCCACAACCTCTTGTAATCTTCAGCTACAAAGTTGGAAGAATACCTACCTACCCACAATGCAGATGTTACTGTGGAAATCCAGTATCAATTACAAAATGTTTTGATAGGTTAAAAGCAGCTGGAAAACCTTAGTTGCTGTATTACAGTTGAATAGCATTTTCTAATTCATAGGTTGAAAGAGCCTGATGTCTTCTATGAGTCATAAAAGCAAATGCTCATACCTCTCCCTTTTGCGATGGTGTTGGCAGCTTCGGTGGTCTGGAGGCTCCAGGCAGTGCTGCCTTGGCCTGTCTAATGAGGTTGGCCCCCCTGGAATTTCTCTGATCGGTGTTCTCATAATCACCCATATTCCAGGCGATCTGACCACGGCTGAATTTTCCTAGCACATCCATAATAGAAGGTTTGGGTTGCCTGAAATAGGAACAAGTTGGTTGGTTATCAAGTTGGAAGGATCTAGAAACGAGGCACCAGCTTTCAGATAGTTGAGATTTGTCTGTTTCTCTTGTGATTTGAAGAGTGTTCTAGCCACGGGCTTGGGAAAGCAAAAGACTTGGGCTATCAGCCAGTGTCCTGAGACATTTCAGGACTCTGCCCACTCCACTCCACCGGACACCCAGGTGCTGGAGACGGGGAGCCACCTTCCCAGATGGACATGTATCTAGGAACCTGTGGATGCATTTGCCCTGTGTCGTGACTGTTCCTCATGTCCTGCAGGTCAGGCATGCAAGATGCTGAGAAGTGCAAGGTGAGATGCACGGGCCGAGACTTCATGAGATCCACAAGTTCTGCAGGACATGAGGGGCAGTCATGGAAATTTAGGATTTCCCGGGAAATTCAGGAAAACACCAGTTTCGTGATTCCAGAGTCTGCCCTTGGATAGTGTGTTGGAAGAATGACCTAGACTTTATTCTCTTTCCCCAGTGAAATCTTTGCCTAGCTCCCAACAGCCCTATATTAGCATATTATCTAAGGACTGCCTTCTGTTATGAAGCGAGGGCTGGGGGGAGGGGGAGAAATAGAGTCAGGGGGAGGAGGGAAGACAAAAAGGATAGCAGGATAAGGATTTGCCATCTCACTAGGAAGGCTGTTGTCACTCTAGAGAGCCCCATCCCTCAACTGGGTGCTCAGAGAGAGCCCCGTGGCCACTATACACTTCTCTCCTGGAATCTGAGTTTCATGGGTGCTCAAGTCCTTCAGATCAAGATTTGTGGCAGGCGGGCCTCACTCTCACCCATTTAAGAACATGCACATAACCATAGCCGGCGTAGTACATGGCTGAGGAGGCAGCTGTGTGGGGCAAAGTACCACTTATCTTAGAATAAGCATGTCAAACTAAAAGGCTAACACGGGCGAAAGATTTAAGTTTATGTGGGCCGCAAAAGAACAACAGCTTCAATTGTCATAGAAACGTAAGTTTATTTCAATAGAGACATGCCAAATACAACGGCTGAAATAAATGAGTAATCATTAATATAAAATAATAGAACATTTTAATAAAAATTAATATTTTTTCTTGAACGTTAACTTACCAGACACTGAATAACTGCACAAATTAATAAGCTAAAGGAAATAAACCTACTTTTCTTGTTCTCCGAAAGCAAAATATTTCCCGTTGCGCACACCAAACAAGTCAGTTTAAGACTAATGACGTGGAGGAGAATCCAAGATGGCGGCATAGGTAAACACCTATACTGCTGCCTCGCACAACAATTTCAAAACTACAACTAAAAGATAGAACGGACCTAATCCAGAACCACAGGAAAGCTGGCTGAGTGGAAGTTCTACAACTAGAGGGAAAGAGAGGGGCTCATGGAGACCCAGAGGAGCTGCAAAGGGCTGAGGTACGGAGACGCGCGCTGAGAGAGCGGTGCCGGAGTACCTGGCTGGCTTTCTCTGGAGGGAGGGAAACGGAGACTCCCAACAGCATTGAACCCCTTATCTTACGACACTAAACCCCAGATCCAGCCGAAACTCATACGGGGGGAGTTTGGACTGTGAAAAGGGAGAAGTGCACGGAAATTTAGGGGAGTTGCAAAGGATTGGAGGTCTGGTCGCTCACGGCACCACGCGGAGGACGGATTGCTGATTGTGCCGCTGGCTTTCGCGACCCAACTGCGCCACTTCTGAGTCCACTGGGCCCCTGTTTTGGGCGAAACCCTGGGGACCTAGACTCGTGTGGTCCTGGTTCGCAGGGGAGCCGGAAAGGCAGCGGTTAGAGGCGCTGTGGGTGCGCGCGCACAAGGACCGCTCCAGCCATTACCCAGTCACGTGAGACTCAGGGGCCGTGGAGGGCGGGGCCGACTGGAAGGCAAGGTGGTCCCTTAAGCCCTGAGACTCCACCCCTCCCAAGCTCAGCAGAGGCTTCTGCGGCTGAATCCAGCACAGAAGTTTCCCCGGCACAGTGAAAATGCCGAGACAAGAGAAGGGATTACAAGCAAAAGAAATGGAGGAAAAAAAAACGACTGGATATAGAGTTCAAAACCACGCTTATAAGGTTTTGCAAGAATATGCTAGAAAAGATGGATAAATTTAGTGAGACCCAAGAGAAGATAATAAATACACTGACTGAAATGAAAACTATTATGCAGAGTACTAACAACAGACTAGAGAAAGGCAAGCATCAAGTCAAAAATTTGAAATATAAAGAAGCAGAAAACATTCAACTGGAAAAGCAAGAAGAGAAAAGAATCCAAAAATGTGAAGATAATGTAAGGAGCTTCTGGGACAGCTTCAAGCGTACCAACATCAGAATTGTGGGGGTGCCAGAAGAAGAGAGAGAGCAAGATACTGAAAACCTGTTTAAAGAAATAATGACTGAAAAATTCCCACATCTGGTAAAAGAAATAGACTTACAAGTCGAGGAAGCACACAGAACCCCAAAGAAAAGGAACCCAAAGAGGACTACACCAAGACACATCATAATTAAAATGCCAAGAGCAAAAGAGAAAGAGAGAATATTAAAAGCAGCAAGAGAAAAACAGTTTATTACCTACAAGGGAGCACCCATACGACTGTCAGCTGATTTCTCAACAGAAACGATGCAGGCCAGACGGGAGTGGCAAGAAATATTCAACGTGATGAACAACAAGAACCTACAACCAAGAATAATCTATCCAGCAAAGCTATCATTCAGAATTGAAGGGCAGATAAAGACCTTCACAGAGAAGAAAAAGCTAAAGGAGTTCATCAACTCCAAACCAGTATTATATGAAATGCTGAAAGGTACCTTTTTAGAAGAGGAAGAAGAAAAAGGTAAAAGACAAAAAATTATGAATAACAAATACACATCTGTCAACAAGTGAATCTAAAAATTAAGTGAATTAAAAATCTGATCAACAGAATAAACTGGTGAATATAATAGAATCAGGAGCACAGAAAGGGAGTAGACTGATAATTCTCAGGAGGACAAAAATCATAAAGCACCAAACAGACTGTGAAATTATAGCAGAAAGATTAAAGTTAGGTGAGGTAAATAAGTGATCAATCAAAGGACTTGTATGCATGCTTATAAACATAACCAATGATCACAGACACTGGGGGGTCGGGGTACGCCTGGGAGGGAGGGGGGGCAATGGGGAGATATGTATAAAAATTAATAAAAATTAATAAAAAAAATTAAAGAAAAAAAAAAGACTAATGACGTGGCAATCAGCTGCTAAAATGTTTGCTGCCAGTATTAGTGGAGAGAAATGTGCGCCTGTGTGTAAGGCACAGAAGGGAAATGAATGCAACACGATTATAGTAATCAGTCATTAGCGAATATTGTCATTCATTATTAATAATTATGTATAAAGGATATTGTAAAAATTAAGTTATGAAATTTTTATTAAAACATTTCTTACGTACTGTTATATTGCCTGGGCCACAAAAATATGTATTATGGGCCACATGCAATCCGTGGGCCGTGAGTTTGACATACTTGTCTTAGAGCATATGTACCAGTGGGAGATAGAAATAGACATAAGGAAGTCAAATGTTTGGGTAGTACCATGAAGAAAAATAAATCCAGGTAAGGAACAGAAAATGCAGGCATACTATTTTTGTGAGGGGAGGCAGCGGAGGGGGAGGTAACACTAAGCAGATGGCTCAGTGCAGAGAGGCCATCCATCTTCAAGGCGTACAGGGAGACACTCCCCACTCCCTCCCCACAGGCTGGAATCACAGAGTCCCCGAGGGGAGAGCTAACCATCACTCTCCAGCACACCCTCCCTGACACCCCACAGAATGAAGTTCAAACTCTTCAGCTGAGCTCACAGGGGTGTTTGTTGTTGCTATCTGCTTTTTGACTGTTTTCTCTCTTTTTTAAAAAATGGTGTAGCCACAGGGGCCTTTCCTGGTCTGCCCTCCCGCCCTCCCTCCTCTCAAACACACACACACACACAGAGCTTCATTGTGCACTTAGCCTCACTGTGAGCTCTGATGGAGCCACACTTTCATACTCTGCTTCAACCGTTTCTTCTGCTTGTAACCCCTCCCTCTTCCTTTCCTGGGCTTTAAGTCAGCTTTTCTGTGAAGACTTTCCCTATGCCTGTCAGACAGCAATTTCTCTCCTTCAACAGCACATGACATTTGAATTCTTTGGTAGAAACTCTTAGAATAGACTTAAATTCCCAGGGCAGCAGGCTCTGGCCTCCAAATCCAATGCTCCTTAAAGGGCCCAGAACGTGTCTCATTCATCATCGGCTCCAGTGCCCGTTACCCTGCCTGACACATAGTTGACACTCAACTAATCCGTGATGGATAGAGTAGTGGGGAAGGGAGGGGGAACAGAATGAAATTTCTGTGATGGATAGAGTAGTGGGGAAGGGAGGGGGAACAGAATGAAATTTCTTTTTTTTTAAATAAAAAATAATTATTTTTCAATTACAGTTTACATTCAATATTATTTTGTATTAGTTTTGGGTGTATTACACAGTGGTTAGACAGTCATATTTTTGACTAAGTACTCTCCCCAGTATGTCCAGTACCACCTGGCATTACTTTCAAGGTGATCTACTTTTCCTCCCACCTCCTCCACTCACCTGCAGCCGCCTCCTCCCCTCCCACCAATGGCAGGTATGCAGGAATGGATCCCTACAGTCTGGTTTGTTATTTGCAAGTACAGATCAATAGCTCGGAATAATTTCAAGAAAGTTGAAAAGGGCAAGATAGCTAATGGTTAGAATGTAGGGATGGGCATTATTTATAATTCATATTAGCTTGATAAATGGTTCATAGGAAAACCATTTCATGCAAATGTGCTACATTTTCTTAAAAGTAATGTGTTATAGAAGCAATTTTACTGAATAGTTTAGAAGAAAAAAAATAAAACCCTTACCTGTAGTTTGCCTTCATTTAAGCACTAAGATATTTTATAATCTTTTTTTTTTAAATTCAGTCTACCATGTCCCTGAATCTTGAATCACCAGGAGCCATGAAAGTTAAAAGTTAGCTGTAATTCAAAGATTTTAAGAGTCTTAAAGAAATAGTAGCCATGTTCACCATGGAGAATTACATACACTAGTTCTGATTTACAAAGGAGCCACAAAAGTCAAGAGAAGGAAACCAAGAAGCAGCAGGTTGGGGTCCAGCTGGAGTGAGAATGCCAGGCCATGGGTAATGGTTCACTACTGGTGACAAAGGCACAACAGCCAGCACACACTTGTGCGACTCCCCCCAAAACAAACAAATCAACCAAACATTCTTAGTGTAACATTCTCACTCTTAACTTAAAGGGTCTGATCTTCTTCTTTTTAATAATTTTAAGCTTTTACAATGTGCGAGCACAATACAATAGTTGTGTTTTTCTTTTCCTGAACCACTTGAAGGAATGTCAATGACATGATACCCATCATCCACAAGTACTTGGGTATGTCATTCCTACAAACCAGGACATGCTATACAAGCTCAGTATAACCATCAAAATCAGAGGAACTCAGAACATTCATTTGTTTGAATGACTCTCATCTAAGCCTCAGACACGCGTCACATTTTGCAAATTGTCCCAACAATGTCCGTTCTGCAAAAGGATCCAGTTGGGAAGCACCCGTTGCCTTTTGTTTTCTCCTCTCTTCGGTCTCCTTCAACCTGGAACCAAGTCTCAGTCCTCCTGCGACTATCACACAGCCGTGAAGCTTCTGAAGAGCATAGACCAGTTATTCTGTAGATGTCCCTCAGTGTGGATTGATTTTGTTTCTCCTTGATTAGCTTCAGGTTAGACATCTCTGAGCAAGAATAACACAGAATGGCCATGGCGTAACTTGTCCCAGGTCTGGTGTGGTTTCTATGGGTCACTTGATTAAAGTAGTGTCTGTTGGGACCCTCCCTTGTGAAATCACTTTTCCCTTTTGTTATTAGTATTTTGTCAGAAAATACTTTGACATTATATAAACTCTCATTCCATGTCAAACTTTCAACTTATTCATTTATTTTTTTTAAATTTTAAAAATCACATTTTATTAATTTCAGAGAGGAAGAAAGAGGGAGAGAGAGATAGAAACATCAATGATGAGAGAGAATCATTTGATTGACTGCCTCTTGCATGCCCCTTACTGGGGATTGAATTTGCAACCTGGGCATGTGCCCTTGACTGAAAGTCAAACCATGACTTTCTGGTTCATAGATACATGCTCAACCACTGAGCCATGCTTGATGGGCCATTTATTTTTTTACATCAGTAGAATCTTGTGGTTTCTTATTTTATGCAATGGATTATAATCCATTTATAATGTTCATTTTCATGTTAAAATTGTCCTAGATTTGGCTGGTGGGAGCCCTTTCAATCAGGCTTCTATGTCCTTTCTACATGTCCCTGTCATTCTTTGAGCATTTCCTTAAATTTTTAGCACAAAAGAAGGTCCCAGGTTCATCTTTCTCTGTCCTAGTCCTGGAATAATCCATTTCTTGAAGGAACCCTAGTTCCTTTTAGTGGAAAATGGTCTTTAGAATTCAAGATCTGAGTATAAGGGCTGTCACTGTCATGCAGCCATCTCAGACAGCATTGCACAGGGTTCACCAGAGAGCTCATTCTCCTTCTCTCTCTTGTCATATTTGTAACTCTTTTTTACAGTAGGAAACCTGGCTCTCCTTCTCTGTATTCATTTATTTAACCAGTCTTTTTGTCTATAACCAATCTCCCATTTCTACCCTCCTCCCCCATATCTCTCATATTGCTTCATCTATATTTCTTTGGGGAAGAATCTTCTATTCTTTTTGTTCCTGTACCATTGTTATTCCCTAGAAATCTCCATGACTCTCATCTCTTGGTACACTATCACTCATCTCCAGACCAGGCAGAGAACAGTATTTATACCCCAGGATCTAACCAATACCAACATACTGATGTTTAAAATCTTTACTTTTAGCTCCACAACCTACACATAAATTCCCAGCTTTTTTATTGAACCTAATACCAGGATACCTCATAGCTGATAATAACATCTAGCACTTATTCAGGTACATAAGCTTACAGATACTATGCTAGTTGCTTCATATGCATTACCTCTAATCTTATATCTAATAAAAGAGTAATATGCAAATTGACCATACCTCTGCTATGCCCACCAGCCACGCCCACCAGCCAATCAGAGCGAACATGCAAATTAACCCAACCAAGATGGCTACAGCCACACAGAGAGCAGGAGGGAGGCTTGGGTTGCCTCTGGTGATGGAGGAAGCCAAATGCCCAGGCCTCCGCTTAAGGTAATAAAGTTTCAATGGCTGTGCAAGCAGAAGGCTTGGCTCCACTCCAAGCTACTAAGTTTCAATGTAGAAGATAAATAAATCCCAGATACCAGGGCCTCTGCTTGGGTCACCAGGGGGTGTGGCCAGCCTGCAAATCACCATAGGCCCCTTGCCCAAGCCACCCCATGCCCCAAGGGAACACCTACCCTGATCCAGGACACTCTTCAAGGCAAACAAGCTGGCCCCCACCTGTGCACCAGGCCTCTATTCCATCTAATAAAAGAGTAATATACAGATTGACCATCACTCCAACACACAAGTTGACTGCCCCATATGGTCAAAAGATCCTGTCCCCATCTAGACACAAGATGACCACCACAAGTTGGCCAGCAGGGGAGGGCAGTTGGGGATGACCAGGCCTGCAGGAAAGGGGAATTAAGGGTGACCAGGCCCACAAGGGAGGACAGTTAGGGGCAAACAAGCTGGCAGGGGAGCACTTAGGCATCAATCAGGCTGGCAGGGGAGTGGTTAAGGGGTGATCAGGCTGGCAGGCAGGAGCCGTTAGGGGCAATCAGGAAGGCAAGCAAGTGAGCAATTGGGAGCCAGCAGTCCTGGATTGTGAGAGGGATGTCTGACTGCCCGTTTAGGCCCAATACTACCTAGATTGGGCCAAAACGGGCAGTCGAACATCCTTCAAGGGGTCCCAGATTAGAAAGGGAGCAGGCTGAGCTGAAGGACACCCTCCTCCCCCTGTGCACAAATTTTGTGCACCAGGCCTCTAGTATATATATAAAAAGCTAAGTGCCTGACCGTCCATCTTACTGACTGAACAGCCAGTACATATAACACACACTGGCAATATAAAAACGTTGACTCACACATACGAAATACCTATAAGGCTCTCGCTGGTGCCAATCGCACTCAATGCCAGAATGTATCTGAAGACCAACTATTGGCACAACATACCTTTGAAGCTGAAAGAAAGTGTCATTGTTGATATACTATTTTGACATGTAATTTTTTGCAGTAACATAATTACCGCATAAATCTTTCTTCTAATTAACTTCCTTTCAATGTGCACGAATCCATGCACTGGGCCACTAGTCTTTATAATAATCCCAGATGATAGATATCCTCTCTTAGTTTTTACATCTGAGATTAAGTTGAGTAAGTCATTTATCCAAGATCAAACAGTTAAAAAAAAACAGTAGATCTGGGATTTGAACTCAGAATTATATGATTCTAAACTTATGCAAATACTTCATCTATAAAATGGAGATCATAGTACTATAACACCTACTCCTTAAGATGACTAAATGAGTTAATACTTACAAAGCACTTAAAACAGTATCAGGGACATATTACAAATTCAGTAGTTGTTGAGTATGTTGCCCTCATAAGATGCTGCTTCTCAGTTCATCTCCACACACATGCCCTGCTTCTTCTCCATCTGGCCCCAAATGCCCTCTCCTTCCTCTAGTCCATATTTTTGGACAATGACATAACCATACACCCAGCCACTCAAGAGACACATTTCAGAATTGCTTTTGACTTTTACATCTGCTCCATTCCCCCACATAGAGTTGCTTGCCAAGTCTCGCTGAGTCTTTTTCCAAACTGTCTCACCGACACGAACTTAGGTTCCCATCTTTGACAGTATCCCAATACCACTTAATGTGTCTTCCTTCCTTCAGTCTCTCCTATCTCTGCTCCATCCATTCAGCAAACAGTCTTCCACGCCAGGTATTCTTTCTAACACACAGGTTTGAGTATATTATTTCTTACTTTTAAAGACAACAGTCTATTGCCTATAGACATTAGCACAAGATCTTTAGTGTGGAATTTAAAAGACTACACAATCTGGCCCCTGGACTGCAATTTCCCCCAGACCCCCCAAGCCAATATCCTATGTGTTATCCATCAAACAATGAGCCATGAAGGTTCACTTCTCCATGTGATTTCTTTTTGCTTATGTGATGTGATTCTTAAGGCTGGAATTTCGTTCTTGGCCCCACCTCCAAGCTCTCCTTTTGCTTTCCCGCTCAGCCTTAAAAATGGAACTCATGTTACCACAGAGCATTCCTGAATGGTGATCTGAGCTTCAACACTGGGCCACAACCATGACTGCTGGTGTTCCCACAGAACATTGTTCCCACCTGCTACACTTGATGTTCTTTTGACTCTTGCCCTCAGTAAATCTGTGAGTAAAAGCAAGGATCCATGCCTCACTTTTTTCAGTGTTTATCAGAGATCCTGAACATAGAACATGTTTTCAATCATAGAACATGATTTTGCTTGCTTCTATGAAGATACAAAAATATGTTCTGTATTTATCTCCAGCGAAGGAGACTGTGAGTACACCTGATAGGGGATTTGAAGTGAAGCGGAACTGATTTCACATTCATACACTCTTTTGTTGCTTGAATTTTTAAAGCTGTGAGAATGAATTATTTTTTTACCATAAAGCATGTCCATATTTTCCTAAAACAAAATGAAACAAAACAAAACAAAAAACAAAAACAAAAAAAGAAAACCTGTCGGTTATTTGGGCAGTGGCTGGAATTTTCCTAGCAGCCTGGACAGCCGAGAAGTGGAGTGAGAAGATAAAATAGACTTCGGCACTAAGTTAGGAAATGACTGGCTGGACCTTGCTTATGTAACTGTCTAAAGGCAGTGGGACAAACTGGACTTTCATTGGGACACTTCTGCCAGGAAAAATACCGTGGTCAGCTGACGAGGGGACTTGCTAGGGGGGTTCCTGCCTTTTTGTAACTCAGTCTGGGCCTGCAGGAGACCCCAGGGCAGCCACTTTGATTTATGACCAAACAATTCAATGAACTCTCTGTATGTTGGCCAAAGAACCGGTGTGAATGAATGTTTACCTAAATCGATCAAAATAGCTGCTTATTCTGGAGACTGACCACCCAGCGTCAGTCTTGCCCAAGAACAAACCTTTTTCTTCTGTTTTGAGGTCTCCTGGGTTCCCTCTGGTTGACTAAAAATAGTCCTATTAAGTGGTAAAATTAATGTCCTTGGGATTCCAAAGTTAAAGAAACAAGTTGCTAACTGTGAGTTCCAGGGAGTCAGTCTAGTTGTATATATATGTACCAAAACGATTCTTCACTTGAGTCTCAAAAAAAGAAATATGAGGAACCTTCCCCTTAGGGCTTTCAGCTTTTTCCTTGCAGCAACATAAAGTGATGTAACTCTGTGTACATCTAGTCTGTGAAGAGGACTGTTACCGTGTCTTTACTGTGACTTAAAAGCATGATTACCTGTTTCCCCAGCCAGCTAGTTCCCTTAAATGATTGCTTTCTCACAGGGTCATTGATTTCTACTCCTTCCATTTCCAGAAGTATTCAAAAGCCACCGATGGCCCATGGAAATTTTGGAGAAACACATTTAGAAACCATTTGGCAGGATCTGTGCTTTCTTAAAGAACAGCCCTTCTCTCCCTGTTATTTTCTCTTTGGAACATTTGCAGGAAAACAAGGCTCCTGTTTTTTAAAGATCTTTCTGCATTTGTGGTGTAGTTAGTCTACACCTCAAGCCAGAATCTGCCAAGGAATGAAAGCCCTAATTGGGGCTTTAAAGATGTTTTTCATAGAATTTTTGTTTTTGAAATTGGCCTTTTACATAGATGGAGTGGGTGTTTCTATGACACAGGCAGGTGGATAGGTGGTTTAACTTGAGAGACACTGGCTACCTGAGAAAATACTTCCTTCTACCCTCCTTTGCTGCTACCTTTTATTCTACCACCAGACACCAGACTTCCAGTGCCCACAGGCAGCTAGTATTGCCATCAAGCATTATGCCCTGGACCTTTCTAGAGAACATATACAGTATCTTGAAAGTATCACAAAGGAGGACCTGAGGAAACTGGGATACTGTAGGTCACTTTCAGCTATATCATCATTTAGTTAAACAAACCTTATTTCTTACACACTGATTTCTCTTCCCTCTCTGTCCTTATAAAATCATATATGAGGAAGTTGTGTCTTATTTTCAAAAGATTTTCATCTTAATCCTCTGGGATAACACTTATTTGATTCTGAATCAACTGCTATCATGGAGATGACTAAAAAATTGAAATTATCTTGATATTTCATACTTGGACAAACAAAATGAGTACACAACTAAATTTAGCAGTTACCAAGTAGAGAAAAAATCATAATGCTAATGGAATCTCTCCTAGGTTAGTTGTTGCTCAGGAGATTCTTGATGAATAGAAAGAGGCAGAGGCTTATAAAAGAAAGCTAATTTTTAGTAATTCATATCCATAGGAGTTTACAGAGGTTTATCTGGTAGGCATGTTTTCTTGTTTAATTTTCAATTACCTCTGAGTTATAACTTAACCTGTTTAAGATAAAGGGCCAAAGTCATATCCAAGTGGGTGATTAGGACAATATTTGAGGAAATATATAGCCTCAGTGATCCAGAAGTTATCTATATTGTTGATCCTATCTTTAATAAGAGTCACAGCCAGAGTGTACTGAGCAAACACCTGGTCTGTATGGGTTGGTATCCCTGGGAGACTACAGAGGAAGCCAGTAGTCTATGTAAGATAGACCCAGGGCAGAAGGACCAAGGTATTAGTATATGAATAAACAATTACTCATTTACTGCTATATCTAAGAATCAGTGAAATGGCTACTAGGAGATTATGTGATTGCAATGAACATCCAAGGTTAATCATTCGCGATAAAATATAGCAGATAAAACTTATATCTGCTTGAATATTTTATTCTTGCTTATTAGTTCCCTTCTTTCCAAGAGAGCAAATGTGTCTTAAGTGGGTCTGTGTTATCTACAGGCACAAACTATTTTGCAGAAGTAGATAGGGTTATTTTAATTTATAAACATGACCGTATGAGTCATCTTAGTATGAAACATTACTGTCCTAAGGGGGGGGGGGGGAATGAAATCGCTTCCCAAAGAAATGTTTGAAAAAACATAAGGGAAGTCTTCCCAAATTGTTAGTGTGGCTACTGCAGACAGAAGAACGTTGTTTGAATGCTATTTTTAAAAGACAGAAAGAGATAACTAAAAGCCAAACTATCTATTTTCCGTTTTCATGGAAAAAACCCAGCCCTTGATGTAGCTGGGCAAGACACTGAGAACTGGAAGGTTGGGGTGCAAAGACTCTGCCTGGTCTGGTGGTCCCTGTAGCCAAGTTCCTGCCATGGCAGCGTGCTGCCAGAAGAGTCCAAGAGGACTGACCTTTCACCAATATACATCTCTCCTTTTTGGATCACCTATGAATGGTACTGGGGCCCAAAATACACTGAGCTTGGCTGCTTTCATAAACATGTCTCTCAGCATCCCTTCTTTCTTCTGCACCACTCAAGCCACAGCACGCAGCATCCCACTGAAACTGATGTTGAAGTGCCCTTGAAGCTCGCATAAGATGGACAACCATTGCCAGTCAACTGATCCCTGTCAATATTTCTCTTCTCTTCTCTCTCTCTCTCTCTCTCTCTCTCTCTCTCTCTCTCTCTCTCTCTCT
>JAAGEH010000014.1:4516447-4545893 GCA_011751065.1 Lasiurus cinereus | reverse complement strand
TCTCTCTCTCTCTCTCTCTCTCTCTCTCTCTCTCTCTCTCTCTCTCTTTCTCTCTCTTTCTCTCTCTCTCTTTTTCCCATCCTCCCTCCCAACAGTCAATAATAAATAAACAAACAAACAAATAACAAAATTAGGGAATAATATGGGGTCAGTGTACCTCTAATAGCTTATATTGTCCCTCCTGTGTAAGATTTCACTCTGGAACGGTAATCTGAATCTCTACAATATTCTAATCACAAATGTCCTTAACCAGAAAGAAACTAGTCTCTTCTAGATACATCACTTGATTTCTTCGTAATGTAAGAAAATATAGTCTTCCAATATAGAAAAGTTTTCTTGCCTATGAAGGGGAAGTGATGGTGTTAACTCTTTGTCCATCAGTTAGCTGAAAAATTCAATTCACCCTAGTCATTAAACAATGTTTACTTAAAACATTTCCTTTTTTGGGGGGAGGGGGCATTTTTATTCTTTAAAAACCTGGGCAGGTAATTAGTACATTTTTTATTTGCTTCATCTTTGCTATCAATCATATAATATTGTATGCAGGTGTAACATTGTTAATTATCTTCAATTATAGATTCAAACCAGGAAGTTTGATGATCACTGCTCTCTTTGAGCCATTCTGCCTATTTTAGAACATGCCCCCAAGTATGGAGTCCTTTGCTCTGTACACTGTGACTATTGCATAAAAACAAAATTCACACACATGCACACACTCGCGCCCACACATGAAGGAAATAAAAAGCTTGCTCTTGAGCTTTCTCTATGAGAGCATCTAAGGTTTGTGTGGTTCTGGAGAAAGACACATACCATATGTGTCAAACCTCAGATCGTGATACTTTTGTACAACTTAACTGCTTTTATTTCACAGGCAATTGAACCACTGTATTTGAACGGCTTGTGTATTCTAACACTACACTTAAGTAAAGAATTAACAGAAGCAAGGGAGCTCTCACATGACCCGAAGTGAACACGTATTTGTCACTTTGCCAAATTGTCTCCCCTGAGCTCCAGAATGGGGAAAGTGCCATCCCTGCCACAGCCACGTCACCGGCACTTGCCGGTTGCCCTTATGGGCGCCAGCTGGGCTTCCTGTGACAGGGGCTGTGCAATCTGAATCAAGCATGTCATCTTCCTCTAAGGAATAACATACTCCACAAGGTTCCTGTTGCCAAGCATCTGCCCATGATGTAGAAATACACAGAGGTGTTTACTGACTTCCATTCAGTATTTTTTAATGACTGATATGAAGTGACTCTCACTTTGCACAGAGGCTCTGGGACAGCTGTCCAAAATCTTGCCAGAAATGCAGTGTACCAGATGGCCTAGGGTCACCTATTAGGAAGGTTGGCTATAATTCCTGATGTTGTCAGAGATAGGAGAGAGTTTATATAAGATGTGCAGGAAGGACTGCCTATCTCCACAGCTCAGGGCTGCTGAGATAACAACCCAGGGCCTCTCAGCTTAGGGTCGCTTCCTGGGTGTCACCTGTTTATTTGTGTGAGTATCAGGAAACAACAGAAGGAAGGAAGGCGAGCTGGGTTGATTTATGTGGCTTGGCAGCAAGGCAGGTAGAGGTGAGTTGGGAGACTATCACAGAACTCAATCAATTTAGTTTGGGGACCAGCTTACCTATCCAAATGGAGCATCTTGACCTTCATGAACTAAAGATAAAGCTGATAGTTTATTTTTAGTGACTTTGGAAATGTACATATACACAAAATAGCTTAAAGATTTCTAAGTATTCATCATCTCGCTTCAAACATTATCAATTTATTGCCAATCTTATTTCATTTCTATCCTACTTTCTAAGCCTCCTATCTTTCTGGTATAACTAAAAAATATAAAAATTCCTTTTTAACATAACCACAAGGCCATTTTCTCCTAAAAATATAACAATTTTACCAAATATTCAGACTTCAAAATTCTAATTTTCTCATAAATGTTATGACTTTGGCCGTTTGTTTGTTAGAAACAGAATCCAAGTAAGGTTCTCTTCTCCTCCTCCCTGCTTCTTTTCTTCCTCTTTTTCCTCCTCTTCCCTTTCCTTCTCCTATTTGTTGAAGAAATACATTTTGTTTCATAAAAATTTTGCTTCTATTTGTCCTATAAAATTTCCCACAATACATTTTCTGACAGCATCTCCTTATTGTCATTTAACATTTTCTGCTGTCGTCTGACTTCCTATACATACATTGTTAGTTGGATTTAGAGGCCTGATCTAAGCAGGTTTTGGGGACAAGACTACTATATAGTTGGCTGGGCTGTCATAATGCAGCACCACAGACTGCTGGCTTATTCAACAGGAAGGTCTTTTCTCTCAGTTCTGGAGGCCAGCCGTCCAAGATCAAGGTGTCGGCTGGGTTGGTTTATCCTGAGTCCTTTCTCCTTGTAGATGGCCATCTTCCCCATGTATCTTTCCATGGTTATTCCTCTGTGCTGGTCTCTGTTCAAATCTTCCCATAAGGAAGATTCCCACCAGTCATATTGGATTAAGGACCACCCTAATGACCTCATTTTAATTACCTCTTTGAAGAACCTGTTTCCAAATACAATCATAGTCTGAGGTCCTAGGGGTTAGGACTTCAACTTATGAATTTGGGAGGACAACTCAGCCCATAACAACAACTTTCCAGGTGGTGGTGTGTTTTCATCAAGAGGCGCATACAGGATGGGCAAAGTGGGTTTACAGTTGTGAGAAGTGAAACACAGTTTATTCTTGTTTATTATTTATTAAGTATTGTATTATTTTCTATATAAACAACCAGAAATCTACTTTTGCCCCACCCTGTTCTGGTTTTGGCAGCCACTGATGATTAGTACCTGGATTTATTAATTTATTAGCACTTCCAAAATGATGCTGTCCTAATTCCTTTATTCCTTCTTTATGTGTTAGCTTGATTACTTGATTTTTTTTTTAAGTCCCCTCATCTTCTCTTAGGTTTGCACTGGTGCCATTTGTAGTGGAAAGGCAGAATTAATGTTTGATTCTTTCCTTTTATTTACTCATTTTCAAAATAAGTTGATTCATGGGAATCCTCCAATGTGACCAGTTTGTTGTGGATTTTCAGATGACATTATGAATTCATGATTGTTCATGTATATATATGTGCAGGTAGATGTATCTGAGTCTATTGCAGTCACCTTACCTTTCTTCAAGGTGCATATTTTGGGCAGGTGGGGGTCTCTTCAAGTTTGGCTTCTAAGTCCCTTAGACAGGACTGTGAAGGTCTTGGACAGCTTCCTCACCTGATATGGTGGGGAGTACTAGGTCATATTTCCCATTTCCTTCTACAAATACAGAATCAACCATTTCTCCAAGAAGCCTGATTCCTTTTGTGGAAAAGGCATTTGGAGAGTAGAACCGAGTAGTAGGGGCCTCACAACTATTGAGTTGGTTCCCATGCCTAGGCCTTTATAGTGAATAGAACTATGAAAATAGATACCTAAATGCACCCTATCATATGCACACATATGCACACATATATCTTCTAATCAAATTCAGGATTTGTTTTTTAGCTCTGTTTTGTTAACATCTTGTATTTTCTTTCTCCCACTCTAAGAATCCTGTAACGCAACCAAACCAGGAACAATTGAATACTAGTAATCACATCATTGCTCACATCATACCCAAGCAAAGCCAGAGTAACATTATCAACATTTCTACCAAACTTTTAGTGGTTCTTGTTATTCTTAGAATACACATCAGTAGAGATTTATACTCAAATTTCTGTGCTTTAAAAATCTCTTCAAATAATTTTGTAGGTTAAGTCATCAACTGGATACTCATTTTGTTTGTTTTTAAATTTTGTATTTACATTAAGCTATTTTATAAATGTGAAGTCAGATATGAGGTACATCCCATAGGTAAGATATGTCAAGCCAAGTGTGGAACCAATAATGCTTTGCTATTGTTTTTTCCTTGTTGTCATTATCATATGCATCTAGCCCGTGGAAGAGTTGGGTGGTGTCATGGTAGATTTGGAACAGGTGCTGCCTGAATCGTGTCTTACTGAAAAGCTGATTCTGGGAGAAACTGTCTTGAAGGCCTTATCTCTGCTCAGTGAAGAAAACATTTGTTCTGCCACCCACCATGTACCTCAACTTTGAATTTTAATGAGTTAGCCTTTAAGCTGCTAGCCAGAAAATAAGCTGCAAGGCTCTGTAGAAACCCTGCCATCTTTATACATCACCATAGAGGCTAGAAATGAAATGTTTTTGTCAAATATGTGGTAATTGTGCTTCAAGGTAATTCATCTGAAGTTCCATCTCTAAAATGAGAGCATCTTGGAACCTAAATACAGCAACTCTAGAAGCTAACTCCTACTGTCCTCCAAGCTCAGGGGACTATAGAGAGTTTTTCTGATCCCTTCTCAAAGTTTAAATTTCCAAATATGTATTTCCATTGCGCTCACTAAAATACTTCCTATTATAACAGGCATTGCGCTTAGTGGTTACACTTTGCTAAATATTTAAACCCAGCATCAAGCATAGTGCTATGCATAAATAGGTAATCAGTACATGTTGGTTGACCAAATATTTCCATCACTGCGTGCGTCCTAATATACCTTACTATAAGTATCTATTTATCTTTCTCTTCCTCCCACTATATGATAAGCTCTTTGAGTGCAGGAACTGTGTCTTATTTCCTGGATACTCCATTTCTCCATAATCTGAATGGACTAAAGAATGAAAGTGATACCATTGAAAAGTGAATTCGAATTATGGAGGATAAGTACAAGTTGCTCTTGAAGCTCATATTATAAGTACGAGGCAGCATTAAAAGAAAAAGTGATTACATACCCTCAACTGTGGTTTAATGCCACAACCTGACCTCTGTACCCTCAGACTCACTCTGTGTCGGATCTGTGCTGGGGACTTTACATAACGCCGACTTCATCTGCAAGACAACTCCAGGTGGTAGCTATTATTATTCTCTTTTTTACCTTTGGAACTGAGGTGCAGAGAGCATCTACATTTCATAAAATAAGGGGATTAATCCAACTAGATCCAACTGTAATGTCTGGGACCTTCCAGTTATGAAAATCTGAAATTATCAGCAGTCTTAAAAGTTAAAAAAAAAAGGAAAAGCAGAAATAGTACTACATGTAAAAATGGAATGGATGATTACGATGTTGTTGTTTCATCTGGCAATACAGATATAAGCTAGGTGATATGATTGACCTTTTGTTTGGTAATAAAAGAAAGTTTGAAATTACCATGCTCAGGACATGTTTGTGGCTTTACAAAATTGAATAGATCAGTGGTTCTCAACCTTCCTAATGCCACGTCCCTTTAATGCAGTTCCTCATGTTGTGGTGACCCCCAACCATAAAATTATTTTCATTGCTCACCACAACATGAGGAACTGCATTAAAGGGACGTGGCATTAGGAAGGTTGAGAATGATTGGAATAGATAATAGAGAAATAACAACAATCCAGATATTTGTAACAGGTTGGTTTTTTGTTGTTGTTTGTTTTGCATCTTTTCAGTACATGAAGTCCATTTGTCTGAGCCTAAAAGCTTAGCCCCTCTGTTTATTTGTGGCTGGTGGTCATTGCAGCATCTGCCCTAGTCTCCTGAAACAGCCTCTGAGAGGCACAGTTCCGAGGTGTGAAATGCTGAGATGCTAGGCCAGTGGGGTGACAGTGCCTCTTTCTAACAC
The DNA here is from genome assembly GCA_011751065.1 of Lasiurus cinereus. NCBI lineage: Eukaryota > Metazoa > Chordata > Mammalia > Chiroptera > Vespertilionidae > Lasiurus > Lasiurus cinereus. The sequence goes on along the minus strand of JAAGEH010000014.1, from coordinate 4,540,226 downwards.
ACTTTGATGTCCATTTAGCTCATCAATTACATGAGAATAATTTGCTGTGAAGGGCCACATTCTGAAATGAACTAAAATTTTCCCCATCTGGGCAAGTGACAGCCTGGTAAGTTTTCTTCTTAAGAATACCAGCGCTGTCCCTTTTTCAGCTACCTTTTCTCTCAAAAACAGTAGTTTTTTTCTCAAATGGTTGCATCTTATCCTTCTGCCCTAAGTACTCCGTCCTGAGATGAGCAATGTTCATTCATTCAACAACAAACACTGCTGTGCCTCCTACAAGTAAATTATCAAGCATATGCTAGGCTACTTCTGATAGGCTATAAAGAAGCAGGATCTGGGTCTGTTTTGTACACAGGCCTGCCAAGAAGCCTGGCACATACTTGGAAGTTGGGTATTTACCAAATGGATAACTGGGCACCAACTACCTGTGTGGCACAGCGGCGACAGGGGAGCTCTGCCTGACTCCACTGCACCCGCAGCTTCTGAGAGCTCTCCTCCCTCCCGGCCCAGCTGAAGAGAAGATGAGGGCAGAGGAGGCTGGGGAAAGGAAATGTGAAATTCGCTGTTAAGTAACAGACCTGGAGGGCCAAAGTAGGAATGGGTGCTGATGATCCAAAATTCCCAGAACTTTGCTACTTAATGCTTACAGAGATCCCTCCACGGCGCCAAGCGCTACGGCCTTCAGAATAGAAAGCTGTCAAGATTGATGGCTGTTTTGAGGAAAACAACTCCAAGAAAAACATGCATGTCTGTACCAATATATTTTAAATCGTGGCTGTCATTAAGTCTGTGCTGGTCTAACAACCAGGTTTGGCAGCAGTATTTCATTATGGAATAAAACAGGCCATTCTCTGGGCACCACCTAATGTGGGCCAAACACAAGCACGTCTTCCACCTCTGCAGAAACAGAATGCCCTGTTCATTCAGGGCAATGACTAATTTTTTAATGCTAAAAGGTCCTGGTTTTAAACAGAAATGTTTTCAACTTAGGAGCCCTTCGCTACTAAAATCATAGTTGACTACTGCTATTTCTCCCATTTTATAAGTATTATGTTTATTAAAAAAAATGCTTGAACATTGTACTTAAAGTAATGTGTTGGAAGCCGCCCATTGCCTTCAGAGAGGTGTGGACAAGAAACCGAAGGCTAGTCAACCTTGAAGCTCTGAAAGATCAAAGCCAACCACCTACTGTCTAGTTGAGACAAAGGGAGCTAAGTTTTGTGTAAATTCTTGCTGATTGGATATTACTGGAATTGCCTGCCTAAAGGCTATGCCTATATTCTATAATCTTAATAAAGGCGATAGCAAAACCAGAGTGGGGTGGAGTCCTTCCTCTTGAGCTAGGTTCCCATCTGGCCCCCAATATTTCCAAATTAATATTTTCTAGTCTCTTTCATTTGTGTGTGGCTTCCTTCCGAGCCCGAACCCTGAACCAGAACCCTGAACCACATGGGACATGAGGGGGACACTCATAACTGGCGCCTAACGTGGGGCACTAGCGGTAGTGCTAATTTTTTTTTTTCCAAGTTTAATGTAATCATTTAGGCCCAGGTACATAATGCATGTAAGCAGCAATAAAATGCTTATAATACTTTTTAAAAATTTCCTTTTTTCCTGCTCCCTGGCCAATGTTCTCTTCCCCAAATGCAGCCACTTTTTAGCTAATTTGGTTCTTCTGGAACTTAACCCAAATCAGTACACAACATGTGTTCCCTCTGGAGTCCTCACTGGTCCTGCTCCTGTCAGAATGGTAGTCCTCTAGTTCCCTGCATGGTCACATACCTGGTACTTTCCTTTAAGGCCATCTTGGGGATTCCCTTTGCCTGTCACTTGACTCCTGCTTCATGGATCAATATTCCTTTCTCTTTCCTTGATTTATCCTCCCTTGTCTTGTTAGATAATATTTTCTAGTTGCTTCCTAGGGAAAAAATGCTTTGAGGTGGTTTTCTTTTGCTTCTTTTGCTTTTTTAGCAAGTACATGTCTGAAAATGTCTTTTTTTCTACCTTCCTATTTAATTGTTTGGCTGGTTATAGAATTATAGGTTGAAAGTCACTTTCTGTCTGACATGGGAGTCACTGCCTCACAGTCTCTAGAGCAGTGGTTCTCAACCTTTCTAAAGACGTGACTCTTTAATACAGTTCCTCATGTTGTGGTGACCCCCCCAACCATAAAATTATTTTTGTTGCTACTTCATAACTGTAATTTTGCTACTGTTAATGAATCATAATGTAAATATCTGTGTTTTCCAATGATCTTAGGTTCAACAGCAGCAGTTCTGAGAACTACCAGCAGGGTCACCTAAGACAGTGGTTGGCAAACTTATTAGTCAACAGAGCCAAATATCAACAGTGCAACGACTGAAATTTCTTTTGAGAGCTGAAAACCAACTTCTGGGCAAGGGCCAGGAAGTTTCAATCGCATTGAACATGCATGCTGGCACATAATATTTTATGGAAGAGCCACACTCAAGGGTCCAAAGAGCCACAGTTTGCTGACCATTAGCCTAAGAGCATGGGAAAGCACAGATATTTACTTTTTTAAAAAATATGTATTTTATTGATTTTCTACAGAGAGGAAGGGAGAGAGATAGGAAGTCAGAAACATCGATGAGAGAGAGACATCGATCAGCCGCCTCCTGCATGCCCCACACTGGAGATGTGCCCACAAGCAAGGTACATGCCCCTGACCGGAATCAAACCTGGGACCTTTCAGTCCACAGGCTGACGCTTTATCCACTGAGCCAAACCGGTCTCGGCCACAGATATTTACATTATGATTCATAATAGTAGCAAAATTACAGTTATGAATAGCAACAAAAATAATTTTATGGTTGGGAGGTCACTATAACATGAGGAACTATATAGTAAAGGATCATGGTATTAGGAAGGTTGAGAACCACTGCTCTAAAGTCTGATATTGCTGTATAGACAATGAAGTATGCTGCCTCTTTGATTCCTGATCCTTTATAAATATATCCTAGTTTTTCTCTGGAAGGCTTTAGAATTGTCTCTTAATCCCAGTATAATAAAGTTTCATTGTGACATAGCCTTGACAATTTAAGATTTTAAAATTTACTTTGGTGGAGGCTTTCAATCTGGAAATTCATGTTACTTCCTTCTAAGAAATCTTCTTGTATTATTGATTTCCTTTTGTTTCATCTCATCTCTTACTAGAGATTAGACTAATTTAATTGTAATTGATTTTTTAATGTTCATATTTTTTCTTTTATTTTTTTCCCATCACTTGGATTTTTTGTTCTACTTTGGGGAGATTAACTTAGATATATAGTAAGAAATGTCTAACCAGCTGAAACCGGTTTGGCTCAGTGGATAGAGCATCGGTCTGCGGACTGAAAGGTCCCAGGTTCGATTCCGGTCAAGGTCATGTACCTTGGTTGTGGGCGCATCCCCAGTAGGGGGCGTGCAGGAGGCAGCTGATCAATGTCTCTCTCTCATCGATGTTTCTAACCCCTATCCCTCTCTCTTCTTCTCTGTAAAAAATCAATAAAATATATTTTTAAAAAATGTCTAACCCGTTTTGAATCTCTGTACTGATTTGTTTTAACTAAAAATACAATATGAATTTCAATAGATGCATTTTGCTACATTATTTTAGTGCACTTCACTTATTTAATTAATAGATAACATTTATCAGTAGATTGGCCTGATTTTCTCAGGATAGTTTCCTTGTGACCATTTCAATTAGCTTCCTGTTTCCCTCTCCCAAGTGTCCTGTTTGGGTGGTAAATGATATGGTCACACTATTTCCTGAGTACTTAGTATGCACCAAGTGCTGCTCTATAGGTGCTATATATATAACAACATGCCCATACAACAACCCAGTGGAGTAGATCCTATTACCATCATTTTAAAGGTTGAGAAACTGAGGCATAAAATGCTTAAATAACTCCAAGATATCACAGCTAATAGGTAGTGACTCTGGACTTAAACCCTTGCTCTTAATCTCTGTATAGGTACTGATTCATAACTGCTTACTATCCCCTATTTGGAGAGAGGGGGTGGTAGGTTATTTCTGACTTTGTATTACTGCAAACGCTTTAGGGCTTCCTTGGAGCTAAATCTTTGTGCATCTCCTCTATTATTTCTTTGGGAAAGATAAATTCCAGTGAAACCAGTTTTCTTGATTTAACACTCTTCCAACTTTGCCATGTTGTGCACCTCATGACAGTGGGTGCTCTCTAACAAATTTTATGGTTATGTCAAGGCAACTGGGAGAGCCAACGCTCTAACATGAGCTGTGTCTCATGCCCTGGCTGGTGTGGCTCAATTGGATGAACGTTGTCCCATGCACCGAGATGTCACCAGTTGGGTTCCTGGTCAGGGCACATGCCCACATTGCAGCCTCCTTCCCCAGTAGGGGGCGTGTAGGAGGCAGCTGATTGAGGTTTCTCTCCCTTTCCCTTCCTCTTCTCTAAAATCAATAAAAACATATTTTAAAAGACTGTGTCTCTGTGACTCTTGAGTAAGAGAGAAGTTGGGGGAGGCTGTGATTATTTTGATCCTTTAAAACTCACGTGGCTCTTCCCCTCCATGGCTGACATCCAGTTTGGTTGTCCTTACCTGGAAGGTGACAGCCTCCTTCACACCCCCATCTAAAGACAATGGGAGATTATGGGAACTTGAAGTTCCTCAAGTCATTATTCTCAAAACAAATCTAGAAGCTGACAAACAAGTGGCAAACATTTCAAACCCCCAGTTGGCAAAGAGGCAACTTCGTTGTGACATAGGTCAGAGGCCTGTCGGCAGTTCCTTTATGGAATGTTGCTTACCTGTGAATAATTCTGTCGGTTTCATAATCTCAGCACTCTTTCATTTGCATGGATAAAAATTTCACTCAAGTAGACAGTCAGAAATTTTCCTAAAATTTTCTTTTTAAAACCAACTTAACTTTGGTCTCTCCCAGGAAGTCATCACAACTTGAACTCTTCCAGCTTCTCCAGCCAGAACGATACCAACTTGTGCTGTTATGACAACAAGAAGGACTGGAGTTTGTGAATATGGATCGAATGCCCCATTTTGCCAAACACCGGGTCAAGAGAAAAAGAAAAACAAGATACTTCCATGCCCCACAATTTTCAGTAATGGTGTGTAACTTCCACAGCAGTCCTTACATCTTCAAGCAAAAAGCCTTGTCCATTCATTGCTGTGCATTCTCTTGTGGCCTCTTTTAATTGGAAGGTAAACTGTGTGGTCCATTTCCTATCTGTGCTTTTTATTCTTTTTGTTCAAATTAGAAATACTGTGTGTATAGATTGGAAAACACCAAACGCAAACAACTGTATGAAAATGAGTTAACCATCAAATCACCTATCTAGAGAAACTTCATTTATTTAGCACAAGAGGATATTTCAATTCAGAAGGAAATAAAAAGAGTTCACACAGCCGAAACTGGTTTGGCTCAGTGGATAGAGCATCGGTCTGCGGACTGGAGAGACCCGGGTTCAATTCTGGTCAGGGGCATGTATCCTGGTTGTGGGCACATCCCCAGTGTGGGGCGTGCAGGAGGCAGCTGATCAATGTCTCTCTCTCATCGATGTTTCTGGCTCTCTGTCCCTTTCCCTTTCTCTCTGTGGAAAATCAATAAAATATATATTTAAAAAAAAAAGAGTTCACACACACAACCAATTACTGCAATCATTCTCCATCAATGTACATTGTATGGAAATGTGCTGTTTGTGTCAGTCTGTCCTGAAACTCTGGGAACTACTTGAGAGTGAGGACTGTGCTTATTAATTTTAAAAATATTTTTATTGATTTCAGAGAGGAAGGAGAGGAAGAGAGAGATAGAAACATCAATGATGAGAAAGGATCAAGTTTGCAACTAGGGCATGTGCCCTGATGGGGAATCCAATCATAATCTCCTGGTTCATAGGTCGAAGCTCAACCCCTGAGCCACTCCCGCTGAGCTCTGCTTATTAATTTTTAATGTTCTGAGCACCTTGCTAGTAGCAGCTCTTCGTTTCACGTTTGTTAGGATACACTTTTTTTTTCTTAAATATATTTTATTGATTTTTTACAGAGAGGAAGGGAGAGGGATACAAAGAAGTCAGAAACATTGATAGAGAGAGACATCGATCAGCCACCTCCTGCACGCCCCCTACTGGAGTTGTGCCCGCAAGCAAGGTACATGTCCCCGACCAGAATTGAACCTGGGACCTTTCAGTCCACAGACCGACGCTCTATCCACTGAGCCAAACCGGTCTCAGCAGAATATACTTTTATTAGGATGCAATACATTGTATGGCACACCATTGGTTTAGTAACAGGTTTACATGGGAGGAAAGAAGGAGCCAGATTTGTACACTACATTTATAAACAACTATTATAAAACACATCCTGATTTCAAGAAAGTTAAAACTTTTAAAGTATGCCTCAGAATGGAGGAAATCCTGTAATTGTCCTTTACTGGACTTCTGGTCCCAAAAACACTGAGGATTTGTCTCTATTATGTCAGCAGACAGAAATTGTTTAGTATTGGTTGTATTGACTAAAATCATCCTAGTCTTCCTATAGTGTTTTTTTCTGAGACGACTGACAATTTTCACATATTTGTCTGTTATTAGTTTCTTGAATTTCCATTTCCTTCAAAATTCTTCTACGACTTTTTATAGCCTTCTGTTGTCTGAAGGACCCCACTGTTAGGTTCCTTTGCTGCTTCAGTGGCCCTCATTCATCTTGTCCTCCATGTGGGTACTCCCTGCCCCCACCCAAGGCTCAGTCCCCATCTTTTCTCAGTCTTCATTATTGGTTCTCAACCCTGGATGCGCATCAGATCACCTGGGCAGCGCTTTAAAAACATCCAAGCCCAGATCCCAGCCCGTGTTAATGGACTCAGTCTACTTGGACTGAAATGTTAGTTCTGGGGCCCTTGGTCATGTAACTGAACCTCTGAAATTCAGTAAGATGATGTTAAAATCTGCTTCATCAGAATACTGAATACATTCTAACTCCCCAGCATTATAGCAATCTTTTTCCATGTTGGTAAAACCCATGTTTCTTTGAAAGCTGCATCAAATCCTTCTTCTTTCCTACAGCCCTCCATAATCACTATTTATTTGGGCCTGTTTGCAAAGCACGCTGAAAACGGAAGGTGGACCTGTTAAAAATGAGATAGTCTCCTAATGCATCTACTTACTACTGTTCTTGTCACCTTTCAATCCATTCTTCACACAGGACTCCAATATTTTAGAGATCTGATGAAAAAATTTGAGTCATGTTGTTTCTTTTTTTTAAATCTCCTAATAAATTATCTTTGTTCCTAGATTAAAATCTGGATTCTCTAATCTGGACACAAGATTCTACAAAATCTGACCCTCGCCTTACTATCCTCCCATTGGTTTCTGTCATCCAGCTGCACTTGTCCTAATTTGATATGTTCTTTCCTACCTCGAGGCCTTGTGCATGTTGTTTCCTCTGCCAGGAAAGAGCTTATACTCAGCTTTTCAAAGTCAGTTTAATAATTATTTTTTGGTGAACACTTCTCTGACCCTCAGTCCAGGGAGATGCCCCCTGTAAAGCCTCTTTACACCTAATAAATAGCCCTTGTAATGAAATGCTTTATCACAAACTGGGCGGAATAGAGCAGAATATAAACTTTTTCTTGATATACTGCGTGCTAGTATGTTATTTGATTTGTTGCCGCAAGCATGAATTATATTGTACTTAAAATTTTTCATTAAAAAGCATCAAACATAGAATAATGCTCCTAAGTCATTTAGTTATTTAATGTCTCTCTCCTCCCCTAGAATACAAGTTCCAAGAAGGGCATACACTGGGTCTGTTTTGTTCACCACTGTGTCCACACGATCTAGCATTGCTTCAAACACAAGAAAGTGCTGAATTTAGTGAGGAACGGTTGTTAATTAAGAAAGTCAGAACATGGAAAATTAACTGGGAGGCTAAGCACTAACCTTGCCCGGGAAAGAGACCACCCTCAGTCACACTGAGAGAATGCAAGGGAGTGGGCACTCCTGGGCCTATACCAGTCAGTAGCCTATTCAGGAGATCTTCCCAGTGTTTTAAGCACTTGGATGTGCTTCCTTCCTCAGGAAGCATTTAGATGATTGACATCTGAACTAGTTACAAATAGGACCTGACCAGTCTAGGAGGTCATCAATACACTAAAAAAATTTTGGTTTTAACATTTCTAGTTATAACTATCATTATTAATTTGTCACTCAATATGTGCAAATTGGTTTTGTTATTTTTTTTCATATCTACCTACCTATCTATATATCCAATTTTCCAATTGAATCTATAGTCCCCTAAGTACAAGGTCATTTTCACAAATGTTTTGAATCCTCATGACCTGGTACAATCTGTATCATATTCCCTGGAATGAATGCTGCCAACATTCTTTCATCCATGGGAAATGTTCCAAGCTTCAATATTTCTCCGATACTTTTAACAAGTTTTTTTATGTTTAAATAAATGCAGCAAATTTCCACACTTATATCACTAATGCTTGTTGATTGGTTTTATTTATTTTTTATTTTTATTTTTATTTTCAGTGGACTTTAATGTGTTTTTTTAGGGCGGGAAGGTTGTCTTGAAATCTTTGGTAGCACTTTTGTAGGTAGATGCTTATAATATTATCTGAGCTGAGTGGGATATTTTAATGAGAACGTGTGTTTAACATGCAATAAATTGTAACTATTTCCTTATGGTTTTAAACATAGGATATGCTTCATGTATAAGTTGTAAGAATTACCTAATGAGATCTTTTGTGGTCCTGAGATTGTGTTGTAGTAACTACTAGACTTTTTTTTTTTGCATGAATTGGAGACTTAATATTATTTTTCCCCATTTTTTAATTAATGTATTACATGTGTACATATGTTTACATTGCCCCTCCCACCCCACTCCCATGCATGCCCTCACCCCCCAGTGTCTTGCACTAGTAGACTTTTGATATGGGGGTGGAGGGTCTGTCTCTTTTTGGTTCAGTTTGTATTGTGTTGTAGCAGAAAGAGCCTACAATCCATTCATTTTGCACATACTAATACTATATCCTCCAACAGTGAAAAATGAAGTGAATTAGTCTCCAGAAACCCTTGCCACTCAAAAGCTAAGGCCAACAAAGACATTACTAAGTCCCAAGTCTTGCAGAGCTATGCTGAATGATCCTTCCCGTCTTATGAATCCAAATTATATGTTACATCTAGATGACAAGCCTAGATGTACTCTTTTCCTGTAATTTAACATACCTTGAGCCAGACACATTTAATTTAGATTACAGGCAGCCTCGAGATAGCGTGAATTCAAGCCATTGTGTGACTTCAGTAGGATTCCATTTATTAACCAAGATTACCCACTACGATGGTTTCTAGGCCAGCTGCATGAAATGAGCTTTTCTTCTCCTTCATTTTTTTTAAGCACAAACAATTATATTGTTGTTTTCCACTGAAAGTAGTATTTATATAGTAAAAGCTACCCTATTCATCCAGTCCCCTTTCTTAATTGTTGCAGGCTGGCTTTCCTTTTCTCCCCTATAGTCTATGCTGGTTTTGCCCATTTCCTCCTTTTAATTAAAATCTAAAGATAGTGAAAATTTTGTGGTTATTTGGAATAAAAAATAAATAAAGTGGTAATATACTTAAAAGTTTTTTTTTTTAAGTAACACTTTTACAAATTTAAAAAGGAACAAATTAATTAAAAAATCATTCATATGGCTTACCATGGGTTTTGGTATCTATGGCTTATTGCATCACAAGCTGCTCTTCTTAGTGCTTTATGCTATAAAAAGAAGAAAGTTAATGTATCCGAGTTCCAAGTTCAAAAGGCACCAACATGTTCCTAATCAAAAGAGAAATGAGGAAATTAAATAGGAAATGCTAAATTCAAGTACAAGAATATAGTGTTTTGATTTATTTTTCATTTTAAAATCTATTTATATAAAAGTACTACACCATTCAAATTCTTTGAATAAGTACACATTGAAAACAAATAAACTAAAATTATGATAATACCACTTTTTCTTTTTGAGAAGAAAACAGATCATCAGTTGTCTCTTTCATAGTTGGGCATAATTTTCCCCAAAACAAAGTTAAATTTGCATTATAAAGACTCACCTTATCAAAAGTATATTTTATTTCCTTTTTTAATTACAGTTCACCTTCCATATTATTTTGTATCAGTTTGAGGTAAACAACATAGTGGTTAGATAATAATATACTTTACAAAGTGTTCTCCCTAATATTCCCAGTACCTTCCTGGCACCATGTATAGTTACTACAATACTAGAGGCCCAAAGCATGAAAATTCATGCACTGAATGGGGGGAGGGGGGGCGGCCCTCAGCCTGGCCAGCCCCCTCTCTCACAGTCTAGGAGCCCTCAGAAGCAGGAGGTCACCCAACCATCAGGGAAAGGTAATAACCCCATCATACCTCTGCTATTGCTACTGCCAGTAGTGTAAGTCTCAGCAGGCCCTGGTTACCTGAGCCTCAGGCGATCCTGGGAAGCTGGGAAGCTGCCATCCAAAGCTTGCCTATGCCTCTGGCCAGCCCTGGGAAGCTGGGAAGCTGAGGCTTGCCTGCACCTCTGGCTGGCCCTGGGCAGTTGGGAGACTCCAGAGGCAGGTGGCCCAGCAGGGCTGAGAGGATTGAGCACTACCATTTTGTGGCTGTGGTTGCTACTAGATTTGAGAGGGTGATAGTCCATTAGCATATTCCCTCCTTATTGGCTGTGGGTGGATCCATCTTTGCAATGGTGTGAGAGTCAATTAGCATATTAGATAGGATTATTGACTATATTTCCTATGCTGTACTTGACATCTCTGTGACTATCTTGTAAGTGCCAACTTGTAGTCCTTAATCCCTTTGCCTTTTTTATCCATTCCTTCAACCCCCTCCCATCTGGAAACCATCCATCTGTTCTCTATATCTATGAGTCTGCTTCAATTTTGACTCTTGAACTGAAAAGAAAAAAGTACAGGTGAAATAAATATGATCGTATGTGATTTACTTTCTGTCTCTGTAAAGGACAGGTTTTGGGTAGCAAGAAGAGTGTCATCAATGACCTCTGGCTCCTTTCTCTCTTTATGATTCTGTGTCAAAATAAACAGGCTTTTGAAACTATTGATCAGTTAGACTCAAAGAGTTGAGGTCTCTTCCCTTTACCTTCACAGAATTAGAAAATGTGATGGTAATATTGTAGGAAAGAGCTGAATTACACATAGATAGCTGTGGTTCAGTGTAGATTTGGAAATTTCTTTCAGAAAGCATAATTTTATAAAATATTTGGCAGCTTAGAACCAGTTTTCACATTAAAAAAATTTTTCAGAAGAGAGAAACCAAGATGGCAGCATAGGTGAACACCTAAACTATTGCCAAGCACAACAGTTCAAAACTACAACTAAAAGACAGAACGGACATTATCCAGAACCATAGGAAAGCTGGCTGAGTGGAAATTCTACAATGAGAAGGAAAGAGAGGGGTTCACAGAGACTCAAAAGAGCTGCAAAAAGCTGAAGTACAGACACACACATGTGGAGAGAGCAGGCAGCAGAGTGTCTGGCTGGCTTCCTCTAGCAGGAGGAAGATGGGAATCCCTGACTGCACTGAACCCCACCTCTGACTGCACTGAACCCCAGTTCTGGGCAAGACTCATATGGGGGGAGTCTGGACTGTCATGAAAAGGGAGAAGTGCACGGAAACTTAGGGGAGCCGCAAAAAGGCAGAGGTCTGGAGGCATGCACACCACTGCACGCAAAGAGAATGGACTGCTGATTGTGCCACTGGCTATCTCTCGCAGGAGGGAGACAGAACCTCCCAACTGTGCCGAACTCCACTTCCAACTGCACTGAACCTCAGTTTCGGGTGAGACCCTAGGGACCAGACTTATACGGGTTTCTGGAGCACATGGGAACTGGAAAGGCAGAGAGGTCTGGAGGCGCGCACGTGTGCACCAAGAGGGCTGCAGTGATTACCTTGAGATCCAGGATCTGCATAGGGCGGGACTGACTGACTGGAAGCCAAGGCTGTCTACTCAGCCCTGAGACTCACCCCATGCAAGCCCAACAGAGAAGCTTTTGCAATTTTTCAAGTCTTATATCATAAGGCTGACTCCAGCACAGAAGTTCTCCCGGTGTAGCAAAAATGTAGAGACAAAAAAACAGATCACAAACAAAAGAAATGGAGTAAAATGAATGATTAGATATAGAGTTCAAAACCACAGTTATAAGGTTTTTTTTTTCAAGAATTTCCTAGAAAAGATGGATAAATTTAGTAAGACTCAAGAGGAGATGAAAAAGGACCAACTTAAACATACACTGACTGAAATACAAGAACCTACAACTAAGATTACTCTATCCAGCAAAGCTATCAGAATTGAAGGGCAGATAAAAGAACTTCACAGATAAAAAAAAAAAGTAAAGGAATTCATCAACACCAAACCAGTATTATATGAAATGTTGAAAGGTACTCTAAGAAGAGAAAGAAGAAAAAGGTAAAGATAAAAATTATTAACAACAAATACATATCAAGTGAATAAAAAATCTGATGAACAGAATAAACTGGTGAATATAATAGAATCAGGGGCATAGAAAGGGAGTGGACTGACAATTCTCAGGGGGAAAGAGGTGAGAAGGGAGTGCAGGGAGGGAGAGACTGGACAAAAATCATACACCTATGGATGAGGACAATGCAGGGGGGGTGAAGGGGAGAAGTAAGGGCAGAGGAAAGGGTGGGGGTCAGCTGAAGGGGAGCTATGGGGGGAAAAAAGAGGAACAATTGTAATAATCTGAACAATAAAGATTTATTAAAAAAAATTCCACACTGTCTCGGGAAATCATCTATTATCACTGAATAAGTGACTTCTATATACTGCCTCCTTTTCCTCAGGCACCAGCCAGTGGATGGCACATCTTAGGCATAAACATGGGGGATAGGGGTGTCAAAATTATAATGAAAAGATTTTGGACTGTAATTATTTCTAACTTTTCCATACCCGGGGTGGGAAACAATGATATGGATTATCAAACATATTTCACTTGAGTTCGGAATGCATTTTTTTGTTTGTATTGATTTGGGGTGCTATATTCATACAAAATAACAAAATCATATTATAATAATTTCAACATCAGAGGAATGACCTAGTACTTAAAAAAAAGATCTTTTCTTTTGCCCTGATCAGGTGGTTGGAGCATCATCCCAAGCACGAAAGGTTAGAGATTTGATTCCCTCTGAGAGGTTGGATCCCGTGTGTGTGTGTGTGTGTGTGTGTGTGTGTGTGTGTGTGTCCCTCCCACCTTCCCTCCCCTCCCTCTCTAAATTCTTTCTCTCCCCACCACAATCCCGCTTCAAGCCTTGGTTTAGAATAACTTTCCTGATCAAGAGCTTCAGAGTTACTTATTTTAAAACAGCAGATCTGTGTACCTAAGTCATCCACTTGGGGATGAAGACCTGAAATCTTGATCACTTTTGGCTCTTTAATGTCCATGTGTAGAATAAATAAAGTCACAATTGAGATATTAATGCAGGGTTTTACCACTATTTCACAGAAAATTTGAAAAGTCATCATCCATATAATGGAAAGGTCATGGCATAATTTTATTTCTTCAATTGATTTCTGGCACATTGATTTTCTGAAAACTGACCTTATCAAGACATATAAATAATTTTATTATAACTTCTAGACAAATTTTCCAGGACTTGGATGATCTTCTGTAATCTTCATTCACATTTTTAATAACAAGAATATTGCATCTTCTTAATCTGGAAAGACTTCGTAAAACAGAATAGCAGATCCCTCCCCCCCTCCCTATTTCTCCTATGTATTAGTGTGTAACGTCATAAAAAATTTTTTAATATATCCAATTTTGACTTTCCTTATTAAAAAGAACCATTTCCCATCTCTATAACTATGAGATCTTTCTCTCCAGTAGACTGAATACATTGGCAATGCATTTTAAGAATGTGTAGACACTAGGGTTTCTCTTCTCCATCCTCCTCTGTAAGGAGCTCTTAGTACTAAACATTTGAGTGGAAAATCCCCTAAGGCTACCTTTTCTTATGCTAATAGGTTTTTTTTTTCCTTCACTTGCCTCAATTTGCAAAATATTACTGTTAACCCCTTAGGTGTCTTTCTTCCCACAGTCAGTGAGAAGCATTCTCTTTGTTGAAGCTGGATCACCAGCTTGCATAATGCTGCCTATTCTAGACTTGAACTATTGAAGGGAGCAAGGGGGCAGAAAGGCCTTTGTGTGAATGGAGCATTTAAAGTATTCATTTTATATTCAGAGCATGAGTAGAAACAAAACAATTCTTTTTGAAAAATGTCTGTGGAGGCATGGATTCTGCGATGCATTTTTCTTATTAAAAAGCAAAAATTGAACAATGCAGAGACTCATACTTCATTTTATGACATATCATATATATGCACCAATATAAATTACATCCTGGTCTTTTTTTTTAACTGCACTGTTTTTAAATAATTTGAAAACATACATCAACTTTCAGCAAATAGACTAAACAATGGGTTTTGTGAGGTTGTTGTCTGTGGCCCCAGTATCTCTGTTTTTGTGTGTGTGTGTGGAAATACCCAAATAATTAAAAAATCCATGTAGGAAGGAAAATGGAATGTATATAGGTATTAATGACACTAAGTACCATTTATTGAGACATTACACTAGATACTATGCTAAGTGCTTTACTCACATATCTCACTTAATCTATTTAACAATCCTCCAAGACATTATTATCATCCCTAGGGTAGACAGAAGTCTAAGACAGATGCCCAAGATTCTCACTCCTTGATATACCTACCTTCTCTCAGGCATTCGACCAAATACTAATCCAGGAACTTTACTGCTGTGAAGAGATTTTGCAGATGTAATTAAGATCCCAAATCAGCAGACTAAGAAAGGGAGATTAATTTACTCAGGTGAGCTCTTACTGGCAAAGGAGATTTAAAGTGATAGAGGGATTTCATGTGAGGGAGATTTCGTTGCTGCTGATTTTAAAGATGGAGGAGGCCACATGGTAACTTCTAGATGAGGAGAATGGCCACCTGCTGACTAACAGCCAGCAAAGAAATGGATCCTCAACCTACAGCCACAAAGAACTGAAATCTGTCACAACCACATGAACTTGGAAGAAAGTTCATGAACTTGAAACCGCTAGCTTCAGATGAATTCAGAGCCATAATAACGGAAACCTTGATTTTAGCCTTGTGGAACCTGAGCAGAGAACCTGGCCCTGCCTTCCCAGGACTTCTGAACAGAAAAAGGTGTTGCTTTAAAGCACCTAAATTTACGGTAAGAAAACTAATACAATCCCCATTTTATAGATGGGAAAACTGAGCCATAAAAAAAAAAAACACAGTAGGTAGACAGCATGCAAAGAGAGAGAAGAGAAAATGAAAAGGTTTTCAACTGGCTACTTTCATTTATGTCACATTCAATTTTTCACTAAGGCCACACATATAGATTTACCCTGCAAAGCATTATGCATACTAAGTTGCCTCACTATGCTCAGAGAGGCTAATACTTATTTTTCTTTGTACTTCTCCAGGGACATAGGTGTTTTCCTTATTCATATATTACTATAAATAATTATTATTCATAATAGTATTCCCATAATTCAAGACACACTAGGATTTTCTTTGAAAGCAAGACTAGAACTAATTCTGTGGGGAATTGTTAGGATTTGTAACCAATCGTTCTGCCAGAAGCCTTTATTCAGAACTTGTTGATGATCCCTACCAGAGTCTGAAATCTGAGAGGATTCAACTATTCAAGCTTCCCAACAGTTTCCCAAGTCTCTATTTGTACTCAGTGCTCAGTTTCTGAAATATAATCAAGTGCCTGTTTTGCAACTGCTCTCAACCTTGGATTTTTCTAAAATGTTGGCACTATTGTTCATTCAAAGCTGAAAAAGTGTGCCTCTCCCAAGTTAATGGTCCAATTAGCCTCAGAATACAGAATTACACTAGGGGTGGTAGTTCAGGCATTGTGAACAGTAATAGTAGAACCAGGTTTCAATGAAAAATTACATGGCAAATAGCTTTCTAATGACTACTGAATAAGCTAGGAGTAGAATAATAATGAATCTAAAATTAATTTAGATTACTTAAAAATTCATTACTTAAAAATTAGTTTACTTAAAAATTAATTTCTCCTCTTCTGCAGCTTGGTCTCCTAATGAAGACACTGTATGAGAAAAGAAGTAATCTCAGTTTTTATCTCCCATCCTATATAATAAAAGACTAATATGTAAATAGACCAAATGGCAGAACAATTGAACAACCAACCAGTCAGTATGACATGCACTGACCACCAGGGGGCACATAGCAGGTGTTGGCAGCAGGCTGCAGAGCATGGAGCATGGTGGGCGTTGGCTGTGGGGGAATGTTGGAGCAAGTGAGTGGGGGGGTGACAAACCAAGGCAGGGTGCTGGTCGCTGTCATTGGGGTGAGCCTCTGGTGGTTACTGGAAATTCTTTGCTCCCACATGCCCTGGTTCCGCCCAGCATTCATACCTGCTGCTGACTCCTGCTCCAGCCCCAATCCCTAGCCACTGTCAGCATGTGAGAATGGGACCAGCATTATCAGTATGTGGGAGCAGGGATACCAACAGACATAGGATGGGGGCGGGAAGGGGTGGGGGGGGTTCCCAGTGGGAGGAGCCAGGCAGGGGCACAGAGGTTAGACCGAGACCTGCCCCCATACCCACTGCAACCTCATGGCCCACAGTTCCTTTCAAGGTGCATGAATTCATGCACTGGGACCCTAGTATTTATCAATAATTGTCTATGCCAGTGGTCATGGCTCTCGAGCCACATGCAGCTCATGAGCCACAGTTTGCCACTCTGTTGACTAATGAGTTTGCTGACCACTGGTCTATGCCATTCTAAGCACTAGGAGGTGTGAGGTTAATGTTGTCAGCACAAAGTCAAATAAAACAGATCTGTACCTCAGTTTGCCTAAAGCCATTGGGGATATGGCTGGGATTGTGCAGTCTAATTGCTAATAATGGTCACACTAAAAATTTCGACAGTACAAAGAAACTCTCCTATGAATTCTTCCCCAACTGAAGAAACTCACATGAATTCCTACAGTACTTACTTTCAGTACTATTTTTTGTGTGCCCAGAGACAGCTGGGACGATACTGCAAGGGCCCCTATATTTAATAAACTGTTTCTCCCAAAGGTCTTAAAAAGACAAGATAAATGCCAGATTTAGAAAACAGATGTTCTGGTATTTTAGGCACCTGTGCTTAGGATATTTGATCACGCCCAAGGTTTAAAATTCTTTGGTAGTATATTTAAAGGGGCTTGGATACAGAGTCAAACAACAGGTTGATTAGAACCCATTCTAATTTATACAGTTTTTTTCTTAGTCCTGAATTTCTGATCATCAGCAAATAATATTTCTGAAACCTATACATGTGCTTAATTACTAACTTAAAGAAGTATAATATTTAAAGAAGGTAAAGTTCACATTAAGACACAGACTCAAATGCACCCCTATGTTCATAGCAGCACAATTTACAATAGCTAAGATTTGGAAACAGCCTAAGTGCCCATCAGCAGATGAGTGGCTTAAAACACTGTGGTACATCTACACAATGGAATACTATGCTGCAGTAAAAAAGAAGGTGGATAGAGATGGAGAGCATTATGCTAACTGAAATAAGCCAGAGAAAGATAAATATCACATAATCTCACTTATTTATGGAATATAATGAACAACGTAAACTGATGAACAAAAATAGATCCAGAGACAGAGAAATATCAATCAGTCCGTCAAACCTCAGGGAAGGTAGGGGATGATGGGGGTAAAGGGGAGAAATCAACCAAAGGACTTGTATGCATGCATATAAGCCTAATCAATGGACACAGACAACAAGGGGGTGGGGGCATGAATGGGAGGTGGGAGGTAATGGAGGAATAAGGACACATATGTAATACCTGAATCAATAAAGAAATAAAAAAAAAAGACACAGACTCAAGATGTTACATCAAGCCCCGCAAATATTACCAATTACCATGATATATTTTTAACTTTCTTTCCTTAACTAAGGAATAAGATCACCCACTAGGTTCTAAATTACATTGAGATCTTTTCCCTTCCTCCTCCCCCCCTCCTCCTCTTCCTCCTCCTCCTCCTCCTCCTCCTCCTTCTTTTTTAAAATTGATTTTAGAGAGGAAGGGAAGAGAGATAGAAACATCATTGATGAGAAAGAATCACTGGTCACTGCCTCCTGCATGCCTCCCACTGGGGATCGAGCTAGCAACTGGGGCAGGTGCCCTGACTAGGAATCCAACCATGACCTCCTGATTCATCGATCCATGCTCCACCTCTGAGCCATGCCGGCTGGGCCCTTTTTCTTCTTTCTTTTCCATGTTTCTACATCCTAACCAAAGGTATGAAAATTAATATGTATTTTTTCCCAATTTGCCAATAATTACCTATAAAGCAACCTCAACAAGTAAGAGGAAGCCCTTTGTTTAGCTGAGGAGCGGGGTCGCAGGGGCTGCGGTGCCCAGCGGGATGTGGAGGTGGCAGTGGCCCCGGCTACCCACGGAGGGGCTTCCCTTTGCAAACACATTCCTCACCCAGGGGCTCTGCACAGAGCGCTGGGAGCGCACACCAGCGACTTGCCTCCCTGGTGCTTTCACAGTCTGCTAGAGAACGGAAACATCAGACAGAAAGTTTATTTACAGGTGTTCAGACACAAGTAAAAGTTTATATGGAAATGACTTCCTTCCATTTATTTAATTACTGGCTTGAGGAATCTTATAGAGCCAAGGTTTGTAAAAAGGGAAAAGTATAAGGTCTGTGTGTAAGGAGATGCATGGTGCCAATATATTATTTTCAAGAGAAGGGAAGGTTCTTTGGCCTCTGTAGGTGATGTTTCTCCTCACAGATGGTTAGCATGTGACACTCCTTTGCTGAAGGCTTCCGTGGCCTCAGAAAGTGCATTGCTCTATAGGCACTTCAGGAGGAAAGGTACTGATGGAATTATTTTTACATTAAGCCACAAACCAGTGCAAATAACTCTAAGAAGGATAAAGTGAGAACTGAACACACACCCATTGGGGGAGGAATAGCAACAACGCAAAGATGTGCCTAATTTTAGAAAAGCTATCTTCTATTTTGCTTGCATAACCTGGTTGAAAAAGAAAGCTTTATCTTTTTAAAATTTTCTGGATTGGGTATACCATCTGGAGATATGACTGTGAGACTCAAAATTGGTGAATGTGATTCAACCGAATGAACCTACAGGTAAGTAAGAAATTTAGGGCAAAAGATGCCCAGCAATTTTGCAATAGTGATTGGTGGTCTACATACTACTCAACTCCACAATGGTAATATATCTTTTTCCAGATGAATTTTAAAATTGCCCTGGACACTGTCGTGTGAAGGTGGACAATTTGGAAGACCGCATGGGGTCAGGCTGGGACAAGGAAAGAAGGTAATCTTTGGTAGGACCTCACTGTCTTCTCTATTTCTTCCCGTAATGCCAAAGATTGTATTTGATCACCTGTTTTTGAAACATTATCATGTGTTTATTAAATAAAAATTCAAAAATAACTATTGCTAAGCGATACATTATTATATCAACTAGTGATATCTACTAGTAATTGATGCTAATATTATAAATAAAGTATATTGTGTACAAAGAATGCAGAATGGGAAGCTGGGAGAAAGTGGAGGGAACATGAAGAAAGTATGCATAACTTGTAAGAGAAGGCAATTGGAAGTGAGCCCAGCCGATTAAAGAAAAATAATAACAAAACGGATACTCTAGGCACTGGCTTCAGTTTGATGACCTGACTTCCTTTCCTGTCATTCATCTCATGTATGCTGTATCCCTGCTAAGTCCAGAGTTCACAGCCTGGGTTGAATTCCTGGCTCCACCATTTACTGGCTGTGAGGCCTCCGGCAAGGGCCCTCACCTGTCATTACCTCAGTTTCCTCATCTGTAAAATGGAAACAATTACAGTACCTTCCTCACAGAGTAAATATTCAGTCAATGGCAGCTTGTTTTATGTTTACTTTCTCTAAATAAATCACAGTGAGAAAAATGTCTGAGAAACAACCAGCTGTGGGTTGGTTTATTCGACAGCCATCAAGAAACTCAAGGAGAAAAGTCTGTTCAAATGTCCAAAAACTGTTCCCTAGGGAGAATCCAAGATGGCGGCATAGGTAAACACCTACACTGCTGCCTCGCACAACAATTTGAAAACTACAACTAAAAGACAGAACGGACATCATCCAGAACCACAGGAAAGCTGGCTGAGTGGAAATTCTACAACTAGAGGGAAAGAAAGGGGCTCATAGAGACCCAGAGGAGCTGCAAAAAGCTGAGGTACAGAGACGCGCACTTGGAGAGAGCGGGTGACAGTGAAACTGGCTGGCTTTCTCTAGCAGGAGGGAGACAGAGACTCTCAAAGGCATTGAACTCCTTATCCTACTACACTAAACCCAGATCCAGCCGAAACTCATACGGGGGGAGTTTGGACTGTGAAAGGGGAGAAGTGCACGGAAATTTAGGGGAGTCGCGAAAGATCAGAATTCTGACGGCGTGGATGGCACTGCAGGCAGAGGACCGACTGCTGATTGTGCCGCTGGCTTTTGGGAGTGGGTGGGAGACAGACCCTCCCAACTGTGCCACTTCTGACTCCACTAAGCCCTTGTTTCGGGCGAAACCCTGGGGACCCAGACTCGTGTGGTCCTGGAGCACAGGGGAGCCGGAGGGGCAGCAGTTTAGAGGCACTGTGAGACAGAGAGAGAGAGAGAGAGAGTGAGAGAGAGAGAGAGAGAGAGAGAGAGAGAGAGAGAGAGAACGCACAGGGACCACTCCAGTGATTACTCAGTCACATGAGACTCAGGGGCCGTGGAGGGTGGGGCCGACTGGAAGGCAAGGCGGTCCCTTAAGCCCTGAGACTCCACCCATCCCAAGCTCAACAGAGAGGCTTTTTCAGTGTTTCAAGTCTGGTATCATAAGGCTGAATCCAACACAGAAGTTCTCCCAGCATAGTGAAAATGCTGAGACAAGGGAAGAGATCACAAACAAAAGAAATGGAGGAAAACAAATGACTGGATATAGAGTTCAAAACCACGCTTATAAGGTTTTTCAAGAATATCCTAGAAAAGTTGGATAAAGTTAGCGAGTCCCAAGAGGAGATGAAAAAGAACCAACTGAAGATGGAACAGATCCAACTAGAAATTAAACATACACTGACTGAAGTAAAAAATATACAGAGACCTAATAGCAGACTAGAGGAAGGCAAGAATCAAGTCAAAAATTTGAAATATAAAGAATCAGAAAACACTCAACTGGAAAAGCAAGAAGAGAAAAGAATCCAAAAATGTGAAGATAATGTAAGGAGCCTCTGGAACAGCCTCAAGCTTACCAACATCAGAATTGTGGAGGTGCCAGAAGAAGTGAGAGAGCAAGATACTGAAAACCTAATTAAAGAAATAATGACTGAAAACTTCCCACATCTGGTAAAAGAAATAGACTTACAAGTCCAGGAAGCACACAGAACCCCATATAAAAGGAATCCAAAGAGGACTACACCAAGACACATCATCATTAAAATACCAAGAGCAAAAGACAGAGAGATAATATTAAAAGCAGCAAGAGAAAAACAATTAATTACCTACAAGGGAGCACCCATATGACTATCAGCTGATTTCTCAACAGAAACGATGCAGGCCAGATGAGAGTGGCAAAAAATATTCAACATGATGAATAGCAAGAACCTATAACCAAGAATACTCTATCCAGCAAAGCTATCATTCAGAATTGAAGAGCAGATAAAGAGCTTCACAGAGAAGAAAAAGCTAAAGGAGTTCATCAACTCCAAACCAGTATTATATGAAATGCTGAAAGGTACTCTTTAAGAAGAGGAAGAAGAAAGAGGTAAAAGCCAAAAAATTATGAACAACAAATACATATCTATCAACAAGTGAACCTAAAAATTAAGTGAATTAAAAATCTGATGAACAGAATAAACTGGTGAATATAATAGAATCAGGAGCACAGAAAGGGAGTGGACTGATAATTCTCAGGGGGGAAGAGGGAAGGGGTGTACAGGGAGTGACTTGACAAAAATCACACACCTATGGACTCATCAATGAGGGGGGTAGGTAAGGGTAGAGGGAAGGGTGGAAGCCGGGTGGAAGGGAGCTATGGAGGGGAAAAAAGAGAGACAAATGTAATAATCTGAATAATAAAGATTTAATTAAAGAAAAAAAAACTGTTCCCCAAAAGCCTCTGTATTTCATAACAGTGGAGCATGTGCCCAATTAAAAGGGAAGCAGAAGTTTCAAAGCCTCAAAGATTTTACTTTTATTATATTATACTGTACTGGTGGCTCGGTGTACAGATTCATGTACATTGAAAAGGAAATTAATTTAAAGAAAGATTTGTGCAGTAATTACATTACTGAAAAAAATGATATGTCAAAATAGTAATATAATATTATAAAATTAAAACACGTATGTGATTGTCACCAGCGAGAGCTTTATATGTATTGTGCATATGTAAGCCATTGTTTATTTTTAAATTGCCAGTGCACATCATGTACTGGTTGGTTGATTGGTTAGACAATTGGACAGATGGGTGGTCAGTCACTTAGCCTTTTATATATATAGACTACATGTAAATATGGTTATAGGTTCCCATAGTTCTCATTACTTTCTGCAGATTTTTCAAGTTGTTAGACTGTATGATGACAAAGTGGTTGTAATATATCTCATGATTAATTGACTTAATATTGCCTTTGGGTTCATACCTAGGAAGAGTTAACTATCAAATCCAGTATAATGTTGTTTCTGTGGGAACATCAAATGACTTAAATCATTTGGTCACAAGGTCAACCAACATGCAGGAGCAGAAAATGGACATGAGGAAGCCACTGATTCTGTCCAGGATTGGGTTAAAGAAAGGCTGGGGAAGAGAAGGCGTGCCCGGCTAAGCAGCACTCAGAATTGTCCTCAATTTAGCATGGGGCTGAAACCAAAGGAAATGTTTCAAAGATCTCCGCATATTCTTCCAGAAACAACATATATAGTTTGGCAGAGACCAAATCCATTAAAACACCAAAAAAAAAGTACTGCTCTTAAATCTGAGATAATAACAAAAGCAGGGATCTTTGCTGGCTTACACCCACATGTATCATTATGGCATTGTAACCCACACACGAGTGAGTAGGAAATAGCTAAACACAAAGGGATCCAGCAGAGAAACCCGATATTGTGATTTTTACTGACCTCCACAATGTGGGGAAATTTTTCACGTGTCACTCAGCCTGGAAGTGATTATTTTTCCACCTAAATCCAGATGATCTGAACCCAAATAGGAGAGACCATCCCAGGTAGGAAACAGCTGCCCCAGACCATGTTCTGTGTGTCTACAGGAGGGGCATGAGCTTTCTTAACTGTGGGCCTCCTGCAAGACTGGAGCAGTAAATTAGGAGAGGCAACTGCTCAGGCTATAGAAATCCACCAGATAAAGGTTAATGCCTAAAATCTGAGTTCCACCTTTGTATTGAGAGGCACAGAGAAGCCTCTGAGGTTAGACTGAAGCAGTGCCCTCTTGACTGGGACTGTGGTGGAAGGTGTGATAGAGGTCCATTAATAACAGACCCAGAGGATGAACGGGATGTGGACCGAGTCTTTTCCTTAACTTACATCACACCAGGGAATTTACCCGCTCCTCTCATACAGTATTTGTAATTAGGAGCTTGTTTGCATGCATGGAGAGAGAGAGAGAGAGAGAGAGAGAGAGAGAGAGAGAGAGAGAG
>JAAGEH010000014.1:4495711-4516437 GCA_011751065.1 Lasiurus cinereus | reverse complement strand
GAGAGAGAGAGAGAGAGAGAGAGAGAGAGAGAGAGAGAGAGAGAGTATTTATCAGCTCAAACATCAACTCACGCCAAGACTGACTGATGGGAATTAGCTGGATGAAGCACTGGGTGGATGAGGGACCCTAGTCTGAGGCTGGACTGGATGCCGAGGAGAAGTGTATAGAGTACGGAGAAGAGTAGCGGCCTTACATCAGAAAATTATATCGGTTCTTTGCTAATATGTATTATCATTCTCAATGAATTATTTTGCTCTCATTATAAAGCTCTAAGTCCAAGGAACCCTCAGGGTTTAACATTGTTACCCAAAGGGCCTGGCTAGGTAGTTCATTTGGTAAGAGAATCATCCCCATACACCAATGTTGTGTGTTTGATTCCTGGGCAGGGCACATATGTACATACAAGAATGCATAAATAAGTGGAACAACAAATTGATGTGTAAGTGTTTTTCTCTCTCTCTCTCTCTCTCTCTCTCCCGCTCTCTCTCTTTCTCTGCCCCCCTTTCTCCTTTCTCTCTCTCTCTCTCTTCCCTCCCTTCCTCTCTCTAAAAATCAATAACAAGAAAAGAAACAATTACTAACAACATTCAAAATGCCAGGGCCAAAAAAGTGCGGAGATGAGAAGCAACAGCCCCTACAGCCCTTACAATCATACCAGACCAACTCCTGAGTGTGCCACGAGTTGGCAGAGAAAATGATTGTATGGCTCACACCCCATCCCATGGGGGCTAAGAGGCCAGGTCTGCCAAGCAGAAGTGAAATGGAATGGGATCAACACCTCCTGGAAGGCGAAATCGTGGCTGACGTCTCTGGTGGTTCCCAGCTTGCTTCAAAGACCAGGCATGCTGGAATGCACATCATTTGAGCAGACCAATGTGTTCTTAAAGATGAAAAAGAGAAACTATATGCATTCAAGACAGGCAGAGAGACTGAGGGCTGTGCTCCAGAGCAAGGTGCCAACCAAAGGGTAGCCACATGGCAATGACCTTCTGGACTCTTCCAACCAGCTGCCTTGTCTTGGGGCTATACTCACCTTGCTGATGGCCAGTTTTGATATTTAATTAAATTTCGGATTTTGTCTTTAGTACCTCAGTGGAACAGGACAGAGCTGAAAATCTGGGCATTCATTTCATCTCACTGGCACTAAGTAACATTATCCACAACAATCGCAGACCTGATAGCTGACAACCCAGTGCTAAGAGCTGAGATTTGGATGTCAACCACGTGCAATGCATCATGCTTAGTGCTTTCCTCGTGTTTTCATAGGTAATACTCACAACATAACAATAATAATGACAGTAAACACATAGAGCATATTGTTCCCAGCACTTTGCAAATATTAACTTGTTTAATGTGTACAACAGCCCAATAAGGTAAATAACATTCCTAATGAAACTGAAGCCAGAGAGAGGTTAAGGAACTTGCTTAAGGCCACTCTCAGCTAGTAGGTGGCAGAACTAGAATGGGAATTCAGAGATTTTATGAATCGGGCTCTCTAAACACTGCCATGAGGAGAGGAGGGGGCAGAGATGCAGAGTGGTAAGCTCCCTAGCCCAGGGTCACATGCCAGACCTACTCAGGGTCAGGATTTGAACCTGGGTCTGAGACTGAGCTCCCAATCACTCTCCTGTACTGCTGTACAAGTTGGGGCAGAAAAGGGCTCTTCCTTTTGTTAAACTTGACCGTATGAGCCTGTATGTACTCTGTCGCCTTAAGGTTCAAGGAAATCCAGTCATTGCCTAATTGATACAGTACATGTTCCCTTTTCAGATAATGCAAAGGCCTGCCTGGAAAAAAAAGAATAAAGTCCGAATGTTTAAATTTTACTTCTAAAATCACCTGTGCTGTCTTCCTCCACAGAGGAGACTGCATGGGCTCATCCCTGCATTTCAATCACCAAGAGGAATAGACAAGGTTTCTAAGGTCCCTCTGAAATTTTGATCCGAAGGCACTAGCCACACAGTGAGTTTCAGAGATCTGGGATTCATCTGTTTGCTGTCCATCCAGCCCAGCCTGCCTTTACACCTCCCACTCCGAAGAGAGTGCTGGGAGGGGCAGTGTGTGACGGTCGCAGCATACATGTGAATGTGGAGCATCCCCAAGCCAAACACCAGTGCGTTTGTGCTACCCACGGCTTCATTTTCTTCACACTTCTCCTCTCATGGTTTAAGGGGCCTAAGCGGGAAGGGTGGTAGCGAGTACATTTTTTCACACATTTACTTCTCTGCGAAACTCAAATGCCATTCTTTCTCCATCACAGACCCTGGAAGCATTCAAATCAGGCCACAGTATGCTCCGAATAACAGAAATTTAAGAGCAATACCTTGATGTGAAAGCCACTCTCGCGCCTCGTTTTGTTGATAAAATCATACTCTGGTACTCCCCAGCCGACTTCACCAACAAACACGTGCTTGTATTTGGCTGGCAAGCTGCCGCATGAGGCAGGCCTCCATAAATAGCGGAGGTCTCCAGATCTCTCTAATGCCGGACGCAATTCGCCTATGTATGTGGTATGCTGATGAATTTTAGGTAGATAATCCTTTTTATAATCTGGACCTTAAAAAGACAGAAAAGAAATACTTAAAAATATCTCCACACTTTATTCGAAGATGCTTTTGTTATCTTAAATGGTAGAAATGATAATAACTAGTAATTTTACTATGTTCTAGGTGTTACTATAGGCCACTTATGCCTGTTAATTCAATTAACCCTTATGATAACCAGATGAGGCAGGTGGTATATTTTCCCCAGGTGGTAAGGTGGAAAAACGAGGCAAAGAAAGATGGGTTATTGTCCAGTGTCACAGCAAACCAGCTCTTCATTCTCTGACAGGCAGTCCCACAAACCGAGCCTTTCATTGCCCCACTAAATGACTTTGCTTATAATCAACTTAATACAGACACATTTATACGTTAAAAAAAACCTCACGTGTGGGTGTTATATCTAGATAGATAAAACCTGAAATAAGAATTAGAAAATCCCGCAAATAATCAGAAGCAATTGGAAAGTGGAGAAGACTCTCAGGTGAGAAGGACCACTTATGAGAGCTATGGTCCAAAGCAGGGATAGTTAATAAATATTGGTACTTTATTTTTTAAAATACATTTTTATTGATTTCAGAGAGGACTGGGAGAAGGAGAGAGAGATGCAAGCATCAATGTAGAAAGAGAATCATTGATCAGCTGCCTCCTGCACTAGGGCTCAAGCCTGCAACATGGGCACGTGCCCTGACCAGGAATCAAACCATGATCTCCTGGTTCATAGGTCAATGCTCAATCACATGCTGACTGGGCTAAATATTGGTGTTTTAAATGTAAGACAATGAATAAGAAACAATTGATGAATTGTGAAAGTGGATGAAACAAGCACACACACACACACACAAAGAGAGAGAGAGAAAGAGAGAGAGAGAGAGAGAGAGAGAGAGAGAGAGAGAGAGAGAGAGAAAGAAGGTCTGGAGAAATATCGCTGAAATAAAGTTGGTTTTGAAAGTTGATGATGTGGAAATATGAAGAGGAGCTAAGACTTGGGCAAAGAATGGTACTGGTTATAAACAGACAAGGAGATGCTGGCCCAGAGAGAGTTTCAGAAGCCCCAGGACCAAAATGTGTGCAGGATTGTACAGGCAGATCTGGACTCAAAGGAGGAACTTTATTGCAAAGACCTTAGAGGCAGGAGCTTCTGTGGTCACACTGTGTGTCACCTGGACCCCTGCTGGCCCTATGGCTTCCTTCACATTGCTCTTGGGTCAGCGAGCTTAGTATTTGTAGAATATAGACCGGCTGGAGTTGACCAGGTACTCTCATGGAATGGTCCATGTCACAACAAACCTGTGCTTGGAAGAGTAATCTAAGCTTTCCAAGGAAGCTGAAAACATTCTTCAGACACATGATTTTGGCAGATGTTTTCACAACTTCCTAATCTTCTTTACTTCCCATGACGCATTGAGTATTTAGTGTGGCTAATTTCCCTGGATGAATACATTGTGGCTTCCATTTTATTGGCTGCAGGCTTGCACTTTGGTGTAACTGCTTTACTAAAGTATAGAATGGCCAAAGCCTGAAAGTCTGTTTTCTCTCTCAATACGATAGGTCTTGAGGTCTCACCTACAAGACTCCTCTCATAAAAGAATTTTTGCAATCTCTTCTAAATAGTATGAAATACAAAAAAACTGTATCCATGTTGCTGGGGTTTCAGTGTATGTTTTAGGTCAGTATTTTTCCAAATGTTTCATCAAGGCTCCCATCCGTGCATCTGAAAAAATATGTATGAGTGGGGTGGGATGGGGTGTGGTAGCTGGGGGTGCTGCATAATCAATTACATTTGGGAACACTGTTTGTTACATTTGCCTTTTAGAGATCTGCAGCACATGAAAGTATATTAGTAGTTCTGAGAAATCCTGTGATAAATAAACCTGTTTACAATTATGGAATGCAGAGTTTCTCAACCTTATTTAAATACTGTATGGCACATTTCCCCCCACTAGATCATGGGATCATGCGTACGAATCGCACAGACTTGGGGAAATACTCATCCTGTGTGTGTGATGTTTCCATTGTCCTTAAAATTTTGTCATCACCACACTTTACCACAAATGTTGGAGCAGATATACTAGTATATCTGCAGTTAGTTCCTCAGTTAGTCCATTCTGTGGACTGCAATACATGTTTTAGGAGAGCCACCACTCAACACCGAGTCAAAAGCTCTGAGTTGTGGACAGTGGAATGGAAAGTGCTGGGGCTCTGCAAATGAAAAGTGTGTATTTCAGGGGTGGGATATTAGGGGCGCTCCAATCAAGTTCTCTACGGCTTACTCTAGCTGGTTTGGCTCAGTGGATAGAGCATAGGTCAGCAAATTGAAGGATCCTAGGTTTCATTCCGGTCAAGGGCACATGCCTAGGTTGTGGGTTTGATCCCCAGAAGGGAGCGTGAAAGAGGCAGCCAATCAATGATTCTCATTGTTGATGTTTCTATTTTTCTTTCCCTTTCCCTTCCTCTCCAAAATCAATAAAAATATATTTTAAAAAAAGGTTCTCCATGGCTTTAGTCAAGTCACTGGACTTTTCTTTTTAAATTTATCTTTATTGCTGGAAGTATTACAGATGTCCTCTTTTTTCCCATTGCCCCCCTTCGCCCCATTCCTCCAGGCCTACCATACTATTGTCTGGGTCCATGGGTAATGTATATATGCATATACATTCTTTGGTTGATCTCTTCCTGCCCCCAGCTCCACCCTTCCCTCTGAGATTCATCAGTCTGTTCCATGTTTCCACGCCTCTGGTTCTATTTTATGCCTCAGTTTATTTTGTTCATTAGATTCCACATGTAAGTGAGAGCATGTGATACTTGTCTTTCTCTGACAGGCTTAGTTCTCCAAGCCCCTCCATGCTGTCTCAAAGGGAAAGAGATCCTTCTTTTATACAGCTGCACAGTATGGTCCCTGGACTTTTCTAAACCATTATTTCTTCATCTCTGCTTTAGAACTAGAGTGATGCGATGGGCATGACATAGAAGATTCCTGGGGGAACCTGCCCTGGCCACACAGCTGATTCTGGTACCTGCCAGTGAAGCAGCGGCAGCTAGATGCCATGATCTGAGGTGGGCCCCACATTCCCAGCGGATCTATAGCCAGTCCAGTGTTTCCTAACCGCCCAACCAGCCATGCGCAGAAACATGGTTTCCCTAATGAGACCGTTCCATAGGTGTTTGGCTTTAAATGGCCCATTTCCCCTCTCCCAGGCCTCATCCTCCAGAGCCTAGACTTTATGCTGGACCTGATTCCCTGCTTAACAGTAAAGCTTCCAATTCATGTTTAATCTATGTTCTCTTTATTTTCCCTTTAACAGTTATCCCTATTCAACTACTGTTGTTACATCCCTTAGTGTGTTTCTGGTTAGTTGGGTTTTTGTTGGTGTTGCTTTTCTACGGTAACTATTCTTGGGTCTTTCATCTTCTTTCCCAAAATTCTAGCCCTCATTTTGCCAATGATGAAGTTGGCAGCTCCTGAATTAACAAAACCCGCACCTGCCTGTCTTTGGAGTTCTCGCCCATGTTCAAGGACTAAACTCTGGTGGGATTATTTACCGCTGTAATGTGTAAATAGAACTGCCAACGCTGCTCACTCAACCCTAATGCCTCTTCCACTCTGATTGCAGGGAAGGAGATGTGCTTCCATTAAAACCTGCACCATGCTCCATTTGTCCCCATCTCTCCATCTTCCCACCCTGGAAAACTGCAGCTTCAAAGATGGTAGGAAGATCCCAGCTCGCCTCTCTCCTATGTTCCTGCCTGGCATTACTTGCTCATTTGTGTCTGAAATTCTAACGTTACAGTTAAGGATGTGGTTTTGAAGCTAAACTGCTGTGGGTTCACAAGCTGGCTTTGTCTTGTGTTGGCTTTGTGACCCGGGGAAAATATGATCCAGCGTCTGAATTACAGGTTCCTTCTCTATAAAGTGAGAAGAAGGATGTCTGTCTTGCAGCATCGTTGGAAGGAAGGGAGAGAACCAACTTTTTGTCAAATTTTTTAAAAGGGTCACATAAACATCAGGCAAAAACACTGCTATATACATTTGCTCTTCTTCCAAACAGTAAATCTCCTGTGGACAATTGGAAAACATTAGGGACAGCTTCTAAGAAACTCAAACTGCCTCCAATAAGCTCATGGGATGGATTATTGTGTTAAAAGGGTGTTTTACAAAATAATTATGCATAGAATTATCAATTGGAATTGAGTTATAAAGAATTAGAGAATTCGCTGGATATGCATAGTTCAAAAAATGATTCTACTAATATTGATGACACCCTACTGTGTGCCTGGCAGTGGGTCAGTGTGAAATGAATAAAGATTCATATGATATGGGCTCTGTGTTTCTGATTTCTTATATGCTAGTGGCTGAATGTTTGTGGCCTCCCCCAAATCCACATGCTAACTCCTAAGGCCCCATGTGGTGTATTTGGAAGTACAGACTTTGGGAGATGATTAGGCTATGAGGATGGAGCTAACACGCATGGGATAGTGCCCTTTACAAAAGAGGCCCAGAAACGTCTTCACCGCTTCTGCCATGGGAAGTTATAGTGAAAAAACTGGCCATTTCTGAACCAGGGAGCAGTCTCCCACCAGACACAGAATCTGATGTCTTGACTTGGGACTTCCCAGCCTGCAGCAGTATGAGAAATAAATTCCTGCTGTTTACAAGTCCCCAGACTATGTTACAGTGGTACCTCGAGATACGAGTTTAATTCGTTCCGTAACCTTGCTCGTATATCAAGTTGCTCGTATCTCAAAGCAAATTTCCCCATTGAAATCAATAGAAATGCCGTTAATCCAGCCCCCAAAATGCCACCCCAGTTGTTCTTGTTACGTGTTTTTGAATAAGAAAAATGTATTTATAAATGACAAATATTGTATAAAAACATAATAAAAGAGAATGTAAAGGAATGAACTGGTTTTATAAAGTGTATTTAGCTACTTGTACACTCTTAATGCTACACTTTATCCCTAAACTGAATGTAACTTAACTAATCTTCACTGAACTTAATTGCTACTGGTCTTTGCATTTTTGGCCGATTTAAAAAAAAACGTGTCCAAGGAGGTTTGCCTCTTCCTCCCTTTCAGAATGTTTCTGAAATGGGTGAGGCAAGTTTCATTGAACAGCTCCGATGCACAACCAGTAGCAACTTTTTCGGGGTGTTTCTTTTCCATGAAGTGTGACACCCTCTCCCACATTCCTAAGATCTCCTTTATCTCACTTGTAGAGATCTCCTCCACCTCTGGTTCCTCCTCCTTGGAGAACCTCCGCATGTTGCTGAGACTGCAACTCTTGTAACTCCTCCATGGTGAGTTCCAGAGAGTGCTCCTCGACGAGCTCATTCACGTCTCTCTCATCCACCTCCAGGCCCATGGATTTTCCCAGAGACACTATCTCCTCCTCCACTGGCACCTCGGGTTCGAATCCTTCGAAGGTCTTTTCGGCTATGGCCTCAGGCCACAGCTTCTTCCAAGTAGAGGTCAAAGTCCTCATTGTAACACCCAGCCAGGCCTGATCAATAATTCTGAGGCATATCACGATGTTAAAATGGTTCTTCCAGAACTCTCGAAGGGTGAGGTTTGTGTTCTCCGTCACCTCAAAGCAGTGCCGGAACAGGTGCTTGATGTACAGCTTTTTTTTTTTTTTAGTTAAATCTTTATTATTCAGATTATTACATTTGTTTCTCTTTTTCCCCCTCCATATCACCCCTCCACCCAGCTCCCTCCCCTCCCTCTGCCCTTAGCTCCCTCCCATTGATCTCATCCATAGGTGTATGATTTTTGTCCAGTCTCTCCCTGTAGACCCCTCACCCCTTTCCCCCTGAGAATTATCAATCCACTCCCTTTCTGTGCTCCTGATTCTATTATATTCACCAGTTTATTCTGTTGATCAAATTTTTAATTCACTTAATTTTTAGATTCACTTGTTGATAGATATGTATTTGTTGTTCATAATTTTTTGGCTTTTACCTTTTTCTTCTTCCTCTTCTAAAAGAGTACCTTTCAGCATTTCATATAATACTGGTTTGGAGTTGGTGAACTCCTTTAGCTTTTTCTTCTCTGTGAAGCTCTTTATCTGCCCTTCAATTCTGAATGTTAGCTTTGCTGGATAGATTATTCTTGGTTGTAGGTTCTTGCTATTCATCACGTTGAATATTTCTTGCCACTCCAGTCTGGCCTGCATCGTTTCTGTTGAGAAAACAGCTGACAGTCATATGGGTGCTCCCTTGTAGGTAATAAACTGTTTTTCTCTTGCTGCTTTTAATATTCTCTCTTTCTCTTTTGCTCTTGGTATTTTAATTATGATGTGTCTTGGTGTGGTCCTCTTTGGATTTCTTTTATATGGGGTTCTGTGTGCTTCCTGGACTTGTAAGTCTATTTCTTTTACCAGATGTGGGAAGTTTTCAGTCATTATTTCTTTAAATAGGTTTTCAGTATCTTGCTCTCTCTCTTCTTCTGGCACCCCCACAATTCTGATGTTGGTACGCTTGAAACTGTCCCAGAGTCTCCTTACATTATGTTCACATTTTTGGATTCTTTTCACTTCTTGCTTTTCCAGTTGAATGTTGTCTGCTTCTTTATATTTCAAATTTTTTACTTGATTCTTGCCTCTCTCTAGTCTGCAGTTAGGACTCTGTATAATATTTTTTATTTCAGTCAGTGTATGTTTAATTTCTATTTGGTCCTTTGTCATCTTTAGTAGGACCTTTTCCATCTCTAGTTGGCTCTTTTGCATCTCTAGTTGGTCCTTTTTCATCTCCTCTTAGCTCTCGCTAAATTTATCCATCTTTTCTAGCATATTCTTGAAAAACCTTATAAGCGTGGTTTTGAACTCTATATCCCGTCGTTTTTTTTCCTCCATTTCTTTTATTTGTGATCCCTTCCCTTGTCTCGGCATTTTCACTATGCTGGGGAAACTTCTGTGTTGAATTCAGCCTTATGATACCAGACGCAAAGCCGCAGAAGCCTCTGTTGAGCTTGGGAGGGGTGGAGTCTCAGGGCTTCAGGGACCGCCTTGCCTTCCAGTCGGCCCTGCCCTCCACGGCCCCTGAGTCTCATGTGACTGAGTAATCACTGGAGCGGTCCTTGTGCGCGCGCCTGCAGTGCCTCTAACCGCTGCCTTTCCGGCTTCTCTGCGCACCAGGACCACACGAGTCTAGGTCCCAGGGTTTCACCCGAAACAGGGGCCCAGTGGACTCAGAAGTGGCACAGTTGGGAGGGTCTGTCTCCCGCCCACTCTCGAAAGCCAGCGGCACAATCAGCAACTTGTCCTCCGCGCAGCACCGTGCTCGTGCGCGACCAGACTTGATCTTTTGCGACTCCCCTAAATTTCCGTGCACCTCTCCCTTTTCACAGTCCAAACTCCCCCATATGAGTTTCGGCTGGATCTGGGGTTTAGTGTCGTAAGATAAGGGGTTCAATGCCATTGGGAGTCTCTGTTTCCCTCCCGCCAGAGAAAGCCAGCCAGGTACTCCGGCATCCGCTCTCTCCGCGCACTTGTCTCCTCCGTACCTCAGCTTTTTGTAGCTCCTCTGGGTTTCTGTGAGCCCCTCTCTTTCCTTCTAGCTGTAGAACTTACACTCGGACAGCTTTCATGTGGTTCTGGATGATGTCGGTTCTGTCTTTTAGTTGTAGTTTTGAAATTGTTGTGCGAGGCAGCAGTGTAGGTGTTTACCTATGCCGCCATCTTCAATGTACAGCTTTTTAAAATTAGAAATCACCTCCTGATCCATGGGCTGCAGGATAGGAGTGGTGTTGGGAGGTAGGTAGACAACCTTTATAAACTTGAACTCTTTGAGGAGTTCATCTTCAAGGTTTGGTGAGTGAGCAGGAGCATTGTCGAGGATGAGGAGGGCTTGTATGGTTAGGTTGTTTTCCTGTAGATATTTCTTAACAGAAGGGCCGAAAACCAGGTTTACCCACTCTAAAAAGAACTGCCTGGTGACCCATGCCTTTGGGTTTGCCCTCCACATAACTTGAAGTTTATCTTTTAAAATCTTATGTGACTTAAAGACTCTGGGGTTTTCCGAATGGTATACGAGCAGAGGCTTGATCTTGCAGTCGCCACTCGCATTGGCGCACAGTGCGAGAGTTAGCCTATCCTTCATGGGTTTGTGGCCTGGCATTGCCTTCTCCTCTGCTGTTATATAAGTCCTATTCGGCATCTTCTTCCAGAAAAACCCTGTCTCATCATAGTTGAAGACTTGCTGGAGGATATATCCTTTGGCTTCTATCAGTTCGGAAAAAGTTTTGAGGTAATACTCAGCTGCCTTCACATCCGAACTTGCTGCCTCACCATGCCTGACGATGGAGTGAATGCCGGACCTTTTCCTGAAGTTATCAAAGCAGCCTCTACTGGCTTTAAATGAGTCTTTCAATGCTTCCTCAGTGGAAGTGCACAAGGTCTGCTCCAGCAAATCACCTCGCTCACACCTTCTTGCATATGATGCCCTGTGTTAATGTATCTCCTTTAAGCTGCTTCTCCGTCACCCACACCATCAGTAGATTCTCCATCTTTTCAGAGCTTAGAAATTATTGTAACGTCCTTAGCTGGCGTTATACCCTTTATCGACTCCTTCTGTTTAAGCACAGTGCATATCGTTGAAGTACTACGCCCATACTGCCTCGCCAAGTCAGCCACTCGCACACCTTGCTCATATTTTTCTATGATTTCACGCTTTAATTCAATAGGTATCATCCTCTTCTGAACACTGACCTTTCCACTCGCTTTCTTCGAACCCATGGTTATAAAAAGAAATGTGATAAAGTATGTAAATGCACAAAAGATGCTTTGATAACGAGGTAAACAAGCACACTGAGGCATGAGAAACTATGAGATGCTCGAGTCGCGGTAAACTGGTGGGTCGTGTGCAGCCGGCTGATCCTTGTGGTTACTCGTATCTCAAATGTAGCTCGTATTTCAAAGCAAAAAATCGCTCACTCCACGGCTCGTATCTCAAAAATCTCGTATGTTAGGGCACTCGTATCTCGAGGTAGCACTGTATTTTATTATAGCAGCCAGCCCTGAATGGACTAGCACATCATACAGTCTGAAGCAGACCACACTCACCTCCTCTAGGAAGCAGTGTCTGCTCTCAAGATCGACATTGTTGTTCGCGGAAACTTTGAACTATGGTTTGACCTGACGTGCCTGTGTGCGTAGGTTTCTGAGCTGTTCCATGAGTGTGTGTCTCGTCACTGTGCTTGTCAAGCAACCTCTTACTCATGCCCTTCAGAGACTTAAGCTCTCCTATTGGCTCTGTCACTTTCCCAGTAATTAGAACAACGCAGTATTGTTAGCAAATGCTTGGTGAGGTTTGTTGAAAGAACAACTACTTCATCACTAACGTTGCTGATGTAATCCTAAAAAGCCTCTGCATTTTTCCCAGTGAGAAAGAAGGCAAGATCCAAAGTTCTACCAATACCCCGGACTTTTAAAAACATACTGACAAACACTTTGTGATAAAACTTTGCATCCCTATGACTGTCCACATGTCACTCTCACCTGAAGGGGAAAACTAAATATATAATGAAAAATGTTCAGGAGGGGTTTTGGTTTGGAATTTCCGTACTATAAATGTGCATGAAATGGTTCGTTTTAGTATAAGAAACTCTTTACCATTCATGAAGACAGGCTCCAGACGTTCCCATAAAAAGGGATATTAATAAGATCTATGAATGTAGTACTAATAAAAACCCATTAGAGTACTGCAGGTAATAGGAAATCCATCACAAAATGGATGAGATAAGAAAAAGTATGTCACATAATAAAGATCTGAGGCAGATGTGTGTGGGGCTGTCTCACTGCCTAGGTCAGGGATGTTGTTAGAATCATAGCTTCTTCCCATCTCTGGGTGGCATCCTCAGGGCACCAGGGCACCTTTGCTGTCAGGCAGCTCCTCCTTAGGTGTCAAGGAGGCTGTTGCAGATCAGGGACCACATGCAGGCGTCATCACGCCCAAGGGGGTGCCAGTTTCATCAGTGGAACAGCTTTTCCTAGAAAACCCCAGTGGATTCCTCTCGTTTCCTTTCGTTGGCCAGCACTGAGTCATTCATGCTCCCTAAGGCAGAGCCCTGGCAGGAGGATGGGGATTTCAGTGACTGGCTTGGATGAATCAGGGTGTAATCCTGAGTCATGTGAGGCCAGGCTAGACACCCAAACAAAATGCAAGCTTTCTAGAAAAGAAGTGGATTCTGGCCTCTGGGTTATCTGCTGCAAAGCATCAAGGGCAACACTTCTGGTAGAGAAAAAAAATCTCAACACACACAGTGCAACGTTTTATTGCTGTATAATCTCCTTTTAAGACAGCATAAGATTATTTTAAGTCACTAACTCACTCTCCTGTGGTTCTTGATCATGTGCTAAAGTATAATTTGGTATTTATGCTCACAGATTTGAGGATATGCCTTTATACTGAAACAAGACAGAGCAACTGAGGCAAGCCAGGGTGCCTTCAGGAAATGCAAGGGAGAGAGAGCAGTTGTTAGTGTTTCTCTTCAAATCCTTTGATCCAAGCATACTTTTTTGCAAAAGGCCAAAGAGTAAATTTTCTAGGCTTGTGGGCCATACTTCTTTGTCTCAACTCCAATGCTGCCATCACAGAGCAAAAAAAGCCATCGACAATATGTGAACTTTATGTGCCTATCCTACCTAATGAAAGAGTAATATGCAAATTGACCATACCTCCGCTACACACAAGCCATGCCCATCAGCCAATCAGAAGTGAGTATGCAAATTAACCCAACCAAGATGGTTGCAGCCACCGAGAGAGCAGGAGGCTTGGGCGTCCCTGGCAATGGAGGAAGCCAAGCTTTCCACATACCCTGGCTGACCCAGGGCTCCACTCAAGGCTACAAAGTTTCAATTATAAAAGATAAATAGATCCCAACAAAAATGGCAGCAGCCATGGAACTGGAGAGAGCAGGAGACTTGAGTTGCCCCCAGTGATAGAGGAAGCCAAGATCCTGTATCCCTGGCAGGCCCAGGCCTCCGACTCAAGGCTACAAAGTTTCAATTATAGAAGAAAAATTAATCCCAGATACCAGGGCCTCTGCTTGGGTCTCCAGGGGGCATGGCTGGCTTGCAAACCACCACAGGCCCCTCACCCAGGCCACCCCATGCCCCAAGGGGACCCCCACCCTGATACAGGGCACCCTTTATGGCAAACCAGCCAGCCCCCACCTGTGCACCAGGCATCTATCCTATCTAATAAAAGAGTAATATGCAAATTGACCATCATTCCAACACACAAGATGGCTGCCCCCATGTGGTCAAAGATGGTTGCCCTCATGTGGACACAAAATGGCCACCATAAGATGACCAGCAGGGAAGGGCAATTGGGAGGGACCAGGCCTGCAAGGGAGGGCAGTTGTGGGTGATCAAGGCAGCAAGGGAGGGTAGTTATTGGTGACCAGGCTGGCAGAGGAAGGAAGTTAGGGGTAACCGGGCCTGCAGGGAAGGGCAGTTGCAGGGGGATCCAGGCCTATAGGGGAGGGCAGTTAGGGGTGATTAGGCCTGTAGGGGAGGGCAGTTAGGGGTGACCAGGTCTTCAGGGGAGGGCAGTTACAGGCAAACAGGCTGGCAGGAGAGCAGTTAGGCCTCAATCAGGCTGGCAGGGGAGTGGTTAGGAGGTAATTAGGCTGGCAGGCAGAATTGGTTAGAGGCAATCAGGAAGGCAGGCAGGTGAGCAGTTGGGAGTCAACAGTCCTGGATTGGGAGAGGGATCCCAGATTGGAGAGGTACAAGCTGGGCTGAGGAACACACACACACCCATGCACAAATTTCATGTACCAGGCCTCTAATGTTCCAATAAAACTTTACTTATGAACACTAAAATTAGAATTGTATACAATTTCACATAGCCACAGATAGTCTTTTAATTGTTCAACCACAGTGAGTGATCATTTTAACTGCAGGAAACCAGGCATCAATGAGCCATATTTGGTCCATGGACTGTAATTTACTGACCCTTCCCTTCTCCTCCCCTCCCCCCTCCCCCCCTCTTGATCTAGAGTGTGTCTCATATTTGCCTTTTGTTCTCTATGAATATTTTATTTTTACTATTTTTTAAAAATATAATTTTATTGCCAAAACCGGTTTGGCTCAGTAGATAGAGCGTTGGACTGCAGACTGAAAGGTCCCAGGTTCGATTCCGGTCAAGGGCATGTACCTGGGTTGCAGGCATGTCCCCAGTGGGGGGTGTACAGGAGGCGGCTGATTGATGTCTCTCTCTCATCAATGTTTCTAACTATCCCTCTCCCTTTCTCTCTGTAAAAACTCAATAAAATATATATTTTTAAATATATATATATATATATATATATATATATATATAATTTTATTGATTTCAGAGAGAAAGGAAGGGGGATGAGAGAGAATCACTGATAGGCTGCCTCCTCTACACCACTCTCTGGAGATCAAGCCTGCAACCTGGGCATGTGCCCTGACTGGGAATTGAATAGGGACCTTCTGATTCATAGGTCGACATTCAACCACTGAGCCATGCTGGCCGGGCCTCCATGAATGGCTTCCTTGGCTTCCTCCATTGCCAGGCATCTATCCTATCTAATAAAAAAGTAATATTTTAGATAGGAAGCTTCCCTATTTGTTAGAGTCAAATGGTTGACTGCACCACTGCAAAGATAAGTATTTCATTCATGTACCGGTATAACTGCATAAGAGAAGTCACTTTCTGTGTGCACAGCAGGTCCCAGCTGAGAGCATTCCGACCTTGCTGATATTTGTTTGGCCCCATCTCATCTCTGACTCTATGATAATTGATTTTCTTATTATTGTAGTTGCATAAGTGGCCAGTGAGGAGAGCAGATATATCAACCTGCCAGTACAAATAAAAAATAGAAAAGTGGGGTGGGACACTAAATTATACAGGCTAGCTTAGAAGAAATAACACTAGGTGAGAAAGAGTGCTCCATGAGTACTCTGAGAAATGACAGTATTTACTGCTGAATCCAAAGAGAAGAGGGTGACTAAGAGAAGATAGGGGGAAATAGTGCTATGGGATGACAAACACACTGTTGACTTAATACCAGCTTTGCTTCAAAAAGAGAAGAGAAAAGAAACGTACCACTTTGAACATAGGCATTGAGAATAAGGCACATCACAATTACAGACCAAAGAAAATGTAATTTATTAAAATAACACTTCTTAGCCTACTTGAAATATGGCCATTTCCTCCTCTGTTCCCCGGATAAACAGTCCATCAGGGCAGGATTGTTTATTTCTAGACAGCAGGAAGTGACTTCAGTCTAGACCAGGGCCATTTAGACTAGGAAGTGGTATTTCTCAAGCTTGTAAATTATGTAATAAACAAGTAGAAATGACTAAAGGTATGCTGTAAGAAAAACGCATGAAAATGCTATTTGGACTATTGAGAAATGTTTCCTTGTAAAAAGCAAGGAAGTGGTAATCAGAGAGGCAGTATTTATAACAGATAGATATCTGTCATTACACCTTTATCCTTCTCTATGACATGGCTCCCAGACAGTTAGAGAATCAAAATAAAGTGAGTCCTTGTTTATTCCAGGAATGGATTGCATTATGTGGCAGCACTTTTCTATTACAATGGATTTGTGACCAGGTAAACTATTAAGACTCACAAAGTCACATGGGAGCAGAGATTAAGAAATTATAAAGTATTTAAAATTTCTTTAGGAGTGGAGTACATATGTAAATGTCTTTACTTTAAGGATCTATTTTTCCTTTCCTGTAAGCAAACATTTTCTTCTAGAATTAACGTGGTGTAATAAAAGGAGCACATAGACGGGGAGAATGAATGGCAATTGGGATTTGGTCTTGACCTTGCTACCATTGGTTGAGAAGACTTGGGAAGTCATTTCATCTTCCTTGATTCACCTCAATTCCTTCTTATTTCTCCCCAATAACTTTATTGAGCTGTAACTGTCATACAATAAACTGCATATATTTAAAATGTATAATTTCTTAAGTTTTATGTATATGTAAACACATGAACAAAGTGTCCAGATAAATAAAAAATATCCAGTTAAATTTGAATTTTATATAAACAATAAATAATTTTTTAGTATAAGTATGTTTCAAACATTGCATAGTACATATTTACATTAAAATATTCTTTATATTAAAATTCAAATTTAATTGGGTGCTTTTTGCTTGCTAAATCTGGCAATCCTATCCACGGAAATACTACCACAATCCAAATAAAGAACATATCCATCGATTCCCTTTGTAAATCCTTCCTTTCCTATTCTCTGACCTTTCCTATACCCAGGCAACCACTTATCTGCTTTCTGTTACAATGTGATTAATTTGCACTTTCTAGAATTTTCTATAAATGAAATCATACAGTGTTCTCTCTCTCTTGCCTGGCCTCTTACACTAAGCATAATTATTTTGAGATCATCCTTATTATAACATGTACCAACAGTTTTTTCTTATTTATTATCGAATAGTATGGATGTGCAACAAGTTTGTTTTATCCATTTACCTCTTAATGGACTTTTGGCTTATTTTCAGTTTGGGGCTGTCACTGATAAAAACACTATGAATATTTCTGTATAAGTCTTTGTATGAATAAATGCTTTTGTTTCTCTTAGTTAAATACCTAGGAGTAGAATGCCTGGGTCCTATGGTGCATGTATTAAACTGTCTAATTGTTTTTCAAAGTGATGCAATGCTTTTACACTCCCACCAGTATATTTGAGCTCTGGTTGCTAATACTTGCTCATTTTTGCCAAACTAATACATGTGCAGTAGTATCTCATTGTGGTTTTAATTGGCACTCACTTCTCTAATGACTAATGATGTTGAGCATCTTGTGCTTATTTGCCATCTGTGTATCTTCTTTCATGAAGCATCCGAATCTTTTGCTTATTTCTTAAATCGTGTTGTTTTCTTATTGGAGATTTTGAGAGTTATTTATATGCTCTAGATACAAGTCTTTTGTCAATACACACTTTGCAAATAGTTTCTTGTAGTCTGCCCTTGTATTTTCATTCTCTTAACAGTGACTTACGGAGAGTAGAAATTTTTCATGTGGTCAAGACCAATTTATAAAATTGTTCCTTTATAGATCATACTTTAGGTGTTGGATCTGAAAAAGATACTTGCTTTAGGTCATGAAGATCTTCTCCAATGTTTTCCTTTAGAAGTTTTATATAGTTTTAGGTTTTTCATTTAAGTCTATGATCCATTTTAAGTTAATTTTTGTATCTGATGAGAGATATGAAGTTCAATTTTTGTGTGTATGGACAGCCAATTGTTCTAACATAATTTGTTAGACTATTCTTTCTTCACTAAATTGCCTTTTAACCTGTTTTAGTGAATATATCCTACCTAATAAAAGAGTAATATGCAAATTGACCATACCTCTCTATGCCCACAGCCATGCCCACCAGCCAATCAGGATTAAGTATGCAAATTAACCCAACCAAGATGCCTGTGGCCACAGAGAAAGCAGGAGGCTTAGGTTTCCCTGGCAAAGGAGGGAGTCAAACTTTCCACACACCCTGGCTGACCCAGGCCTTCACTCAAGGCCTCAAAGTTTCAATTATAGAAGATAAATAAATCCCAACAAAATGGCAGCAGCCATGGAACTCAGGGAAAGCAGGAGGCTTGAGTTGCCCTGGCGATGGAGGAAGCCAAGTTTCTGCAGCCCTGGCCTGCCTTGGCCTCCGCTTAAGGCTATAAAGTTTCAATTATAGAAGATAAATAAAACCCAACAAAAAGGGCTGCAGCCACGAGTGAGCAGAAGGCTTGGCTCCACTGAAGGCTACAAAGTTTCAATTATAGAAGATAAATAAATCCCAGATACCAGGGTTTCTATTTGGGTCACTGGAGGTGGGTGGGGGGGCATGGCCAGCCTGCAAATCACCACAGGCCCCTCACCCAGGCCACCCCTGCCCCAAAGGAACCCCCACCCTGATCCAGAACACCCTTCAGGGCAAACCAAATGGATCACTCTTTAGGGCAAATTATTATTATTTTATGCAAAAGTAATATTGCATATTAATATTTGCATAAAAGGATTATGTGCAAATTGACCATCACTCCAACACACAAGATGGCTGCCCCCATGTGGTCAAAGATGGCTGCCCCCATGTGGACACAGGATGGCTGCTACAAATGGCCAATAGGGGAGGGTAGGTGGGAGGGAGTAAGCCTGCAAGAGAGGGCAGTTGGGGATGACCAGGCTGGCAGAGAAGGGAAATTGGGGATGACTGGGCCTGCAGGGAAGGGCAGTTGGAAGGGACCCAGGCTTGCAGGGAGAGCAGTTGTGGGGGGCACCAGGCCTGCAGGGGAGGGCAATTAAGGATGACCAGGTCCGCAGGGGAGGTCAGTTAGGGGTGACCAGGTCTGCAGGGGAGGGCAGTTAGGGGCAATCAGGCTGGCAGGGGAGCAGTTAGGCATCAATCAGGCTGGCAGGGGAGTGGTTAGGGGGTGATCAAGCTGGCAGGCAGAAGCGGTTAGGGACAATCAGGAAGGCACGCAAGTGAGCAGTTGCCCTACCTGGATTGGGCCTAAAAGGGCAGTCGGACATCCCTCAAGGGGTCCCAGATTGGAGAGGATGTACGCTGGGCTTAGAGACAACCCCCCCCTGCATTAATTTTGTGCACTGAGTCTCTAGTATGTATATTCGTAAATATAGAAATATATATCCCTAAATATATATTGTATTTTCCAGCATATAAGATGACTGGGCATATAAGATGTCCCCCAACTTTTCCAGCTAAAATATAGAGTTTGGGATATACTCATTCTATAA
This sequence comes from Lasiurus cinereus, assembly GCA_011751065.1. Classification (NCBI taxonomy): domain Eukaryota; kingdom Metazoa; phylum Chordata; class Mammalia; order Chiroptera; family Vespertilionidae; genus Lasiurus; species Lasiurus cinereus. The sequence continues at coordinate 4,497,148 of JAAGEH010000014.1, read as the reverse complement.
GATGACACCTGGCGTATAAGACAACCTCGACTTTTGAGAAGATTTTCCTGGGTTAAAAAGTCATCTTATATTCCAGAAAATACGGTACATCATTAAATATATATTTGTAAATCTCTGTCTCTCCCTTTCTCTCTCTCTCTCTCTCTCTCTCTCTCTCTCTCTCTCTCTCTCCCTTTTACACACACACACACACACACACACACACACACACACACACATAGTGTTAGTTAACTGAGTGCCATGTAAAAGGTATTTCTTTCTGTAGGCTGTTATCAGAAAAGTTTGAAAGCCACTCACATAATGGTCATCCGGATTACTTTTTTCTCTCCTTTGGTCTCTTAATCATTTTTGTCACTTCTATACATTCATTCCTCCCCACTGTTTCAATGCCCACTGTCCTCTGAAACTTCGTTTCCTGTGGAAGCACATTTATGACCACCCGAGGAAAGCAATTCCCACTGCTTCTTCCATCTTCTCCTCTTCCTTTGCTACAAGGGAATGATGAAAGGTTTTATTTCTCCCCACCAACTTCATATCACTCCATGTGATTCACACTCTGTCCTTTCATTTACTATTTCTTGTGGTTTGCAGCAAACCATTTCCTTTTTCATCTATTTTGCCTTATTGGGAGGCATTGTAGTGTGGACCACACTTCATCTAAATTTTATTTCATAATAAGTTCATAACCTTCTTCAAAATACTTCCTGTTTCTCAGGCTCAGTTCTTTATTTGGAAAATGAAACATCTCACCACCTCATACAATTGTTGCAAGAATTAAGAGATATATTGTATGTGGTATATGTATGTCATATCTAGACATGTACCTGACACAAATCAGCTGCCTAATGATATTATTAAATTATGTAACTTCTAACCATTTCTGTTATTTTTATCACCTTCTACCATGCCCATACCTTCTTCTATGCTAGTGTTATTGTAGCTTATACAATATTGGGTCTGAGATAATTAGATGCAATGCCTTGAACAACTGTAATGGAAATGTTTAAGGATATTATGCAGGGAGTATCATGATGCCAAACAGATGGAAATTGGATTTAATTTTACTTTAAATACAAAGATTCTTCTTCTACAAAAGAGAACCATTGTGAAAGTAGGCATAAAAATATTCCTCTCTAAAGAGAACACAGCAAAGAAGTTTAATGTAGTTTAAGTAGATCCTACCTCATTACAAATAACTAGAGGCCCAGTGCACAAAATTCATGCATGGGTAGGGTCCCTAGGCCTGGCCGGCTATCAGGGCCAATCAGGTTTCTCGCCTTCCTGCCTCCCTGCCTCTTATTTTCCTCGTTCCCTCAGCGCTCTGCCACTGCTGCTGGTCACCCGCCAAGTTCTGTGCCTCCCCCTAGTGGTCAGCGCATGTCATAGGAAATCATTGAACTCCTGTTCTCCCAGTTGAACTCCCAAGGGGACACTTTA
>JAAGEH010000014.1:4461002-4495611 GCA_011751065.1 Lasiurus cinereus | reverse complement strand
AGAGAGAGAGAGAGAGAGAGAGAGAGAGAGAGAGAGAGAGAGAGATTGAAATTCTGGAAGCTAATATGGTTGTTTCAGTTTTGCACTGTATTGCAACTTTAATAAATTTACTCATTTTTATAGTTGTTCTTTACCACCATTCGTTCATTATTATTTATCCTAATTAGAAACAATGACCTGATATAGAAGCTATATGTAAAGAATGTTTGTTTGATATTCCATTCTAGAAACTTAGGAATCCCATCAACTGGAGTTTTTAGATACTGGATGTTCCAATATAATATTAATATGAGCTTTAAACAAGTCTATAGCTGTACTCTCCATGCAGTACTCACCATCCACACATAGCTATTGAGTTGTTGTTAAGTGATTAGTCCACATTGAAATGTGCTATAAAGTGAAAACACATACCGGATTTCAAAGTCTTAGTACAAAGGAAATAATGTGAAACAATCTTTAATAACTTTTGGTATTAATTTCATATTGAAATGAGAATGATTTGGAAGTTATTCTGAAGTTATTTTCAACTGGTTTAGTTTTTAAAATGTGGCTACTAGGAAATTGTTAATTTATATGTGGTTTGCATTGTATTTCTACTAACAGTACTGGCTGAGAGTTTGGAAACTATAGTGAAATTCTATTTAATACACACAACTTACTAAAGAGACAGACAGAAGCAGACTAGAAGGGTCCATTCAGGAAACCCAAATGAAACCAATTTGAACAACTCTGTTTATGTAGGGAAATGCTCGTGGCTTTAACATGTGGATAAACATACCACACCCTGTCACTGCACTGTAATGTTGAACTTGTTACTCATCCCTGAAACCTGCCCCCCAGGTTTCTGCAGCTAATTGCTCACAGTTGGATTCCTTTTAAAGTGAGATTTCACTCCCTACAGGATATGTTGCACATGCTGACATCCTGATAGTTTCTAAGTTTTCACTCCACATAATGCTCATTTTAGGTCATATTGTAGCTTTGAACAAAACACAGAGCATAAAAGATGAATTGCAGGCAATACTAAGTGGTAAGTAACAAGTAGAAATTCCCAGGATCAATACTAGTTGTGATCAAATAGTTACTAAAAAATCTTAAAGACAAAATTTTTTAAGTCAGAGCAATCATAGACTGATGACCCAATAATAACGTGTAAATAAAAAATATGTAGTAAGTAGGTCAACCTCACAAAAAGATAGAAATTGGGGAGTCAGAATGGCAAATTATGATCTTATTTGCCCACCAGTAAAGAGGGCTGAGGGGTCTTGAGAAGTATAGCTCAACAGAAGAGTTAGGAGGTCAGGCTATTGTGTTTGAATGCCATCATGCCAATGGTAAGCATTGTTTTCCCTGGAATGACACTATTCTTCTGGTATTGTTTTGTCAATGTATTGATGCCATTGGCATTTTCTTCTAATTATTAAAATAATATAGTCTTAATATATTTAAGACTATGGTGATTATCCCTAGCTGGTTTGGCTCTGCAGATAGAGTATTGGCCCCAGATTAAAGGATCCCATGTTCAGTTCTGGTCAAGAGCCTTAGTTGCAGTCTCAATCTACAGCCCTGATCCCAATCGATGTGTCTCTCTCATATTGATGTTTTTCTCTATTTCTCTCTCCTCCTCCCTTCTACTCTCTCTAAAAATCAATGGAAAAAATATTTTTAGGTGAGGATTAACAAAAACAAAATAAGACTATAATAATTATCCTATCTAATAAAAGAGTAATACGCAAATTAACCATCACTCCACTACACCCACAAGCCATGCCCACAAACCACACCCACCAACCAATCAGGAACAAGTATACAAATTATCCCCAACCAAGATGGCTGTGGCCATGGAGCGAGCAGGAGGGAGGCTTGCATTTCCCCGGTGATGGAGGAAGCCAAGCTTTCCATACATCCTGGCAGTCTCAGGCCTCCACTAAAGGCTATAAGTTTCAATTATAGAAGATAAATAAATCCCAACAAAAATGGTGGCAGCCACGGGGCTGGAGAGAGCAGGAGGCTAGGGTTGCCCCCAGAGATGGAGGAAGCCAAGCTTCTGCAGCCCTGGCCTGCCTTGGTTCCACTCAAGGCTACAAAGTTTCAATTATAGAAGGTTAATAAATCCCAACAAAAATCGCTGTGGCCATGGAGCAAGCAGGACACTTGGCTCCGCTCCAGGCTACAAAGTTTCAATTGTAGAAGATAAATAAAGCCCAGATACCAGGGCTTGGGTCACCAGGGGGTGTGGCTGGCCTGCAAACCACCACAGGCCCACACCCCAAGGGAACCCTCACCCTGATCTGGGACACCCTTCAGGGCAAACCAACTGGCCCCCACCTGTGCACCAGGCCGCTATGCTATCTAATAAAAGAGTAATATGCAGATTGACCATCACTCCAACACACAAGATGGCTGCCCCCATGTGATCAAAGATCCTGCCGCCATGTGGACACAAGATGGCCACCACAAGATGGCCAACAGTGGAGGGCAGTTGGGAGAAATCAGGCCTGCAAGGGAGGACAGTTGTAGGCAATCAAGCCTGCAGGGAGGGCAGATAGGGGTGACCAGGCCAGCAGAGGAAGTAAGTTGGGGGTGACTAGGCCTGCAGGGGAGGATAGTTAGAGGTGATCAGGTCTGCAGGGGAGGGAAGTTAGAGGGTGATCAGGCTGGCAGGCAGAAGCTGTTAGGGGCAATCAGGAAGGCAAGCAGGCAAGCAGTTGGGAGCCAACAGTCTTGTATTGTGAGAGGAATGTCCAACTGCCCATTTAGGATCAGGCCTAAATGGGCAGTTGGACATCCCTTGAGGGGTCCCAGATTGGAGAGAGTGTAGGCTGGGCCAAGGATATCCCCTCTGAACATGAATTTAGTGCACTGGGCCTCTAGCATAATAATAATGTGGTTATTGTCAGTAAACTATCTTTGAGAAATGCTATATGTGAGATTTCTAAGACATTACATGTGAGATCACACAAAACATGGCTGCCTGATATTCCATAAATATTGATACGAAGGTATCACATATCTGTTACTGTGATTCAGTTTTTCTCATTTGTAAAATGAGGATAACAATATTTAAGTGACATTTTTATAAGAATGAAATTAGATAATTCATGTAAATTTAGAACAGTATCTGACATATTCTAAGCAGTAAATATTAGATGGTGAAGATGATTAACTGATACACACTTTTTTATCTATTTTTTAATCTTTGATATACACTTTTTAAAAAATATATATTTTTATTGATTTCAGAGAGGAACAGAGAAGGAGAGAGAGAAAGATAGAGACATCAATAATGAGGGAAAATCATTATTTGGCTGTCTCTTGCATGCTCCCTATCAGAGATCAATTCCCACCTTGACTGGAATTGAACCCAGGCCCTTCAGTCCACAGTCAACACTCTATCCACTGAGTCAACCCAGCAAGGGCTTGATAATGCACTTATAATGATCACTGGTTTATGTTCATTTTGATCATTTTAATACACAGTTATGAAATGGATCCAATGTTGAATATTTCTTACAGCAAATGACTAATACATGAAACCATATTTCATTGTCTGCTTTAATTCATGCTTATTAAATCCTTTCAGCACATTATAATTGAAAAAATACTGCTGTGCTTATGTAGCCAGGATTCAAAAAATATTTATAAATCCATAAGTAAAGTAAATTTGAGTAATGTTGCATTAGACATTAGATCATCCAATATTTTCCTTCTGCTGTGAATCGATAGCAATGGTTTACTGGTAAATATTTAACACTGGGATTTAGAGGAAAAATATTATGGTGTTCACATATACCAATATCTGTGGTGTAAATATTTCCAACATGACCGACCAGTTTCAAACTACCAAGCTGATATCACTGAATGCAAAGTTGCTAACAATCAGAAGGTACAAGCTAGCTTCTGCACAGCAATCCTGTAAACATTAGCAGTTCATTGATTATAACATGGCTTTTTATGCTGTGTTCATTCATTCATTATTATCAGTGGTTCTCAAAGTGTGGTTCAGGACCAGCAACATAAGTATTTAAGAACTTAATCAAAATGCAAAATCTCTTACCCCACCTCTTATCTCCTGAAACACAATCTCTGAAGGTGGGTCTAGCAATCTGTTCCTTAACTATCCCTCCACATGACTTTGACACATGATAAAGTTGGAGAACCATGGCTTTATACCATCGCTATTGTTTCTAAAGTAGAAAAGTGCCAAGTCACGTCTGATGTATGTTAATTAATATACCAAGACTAACTGTGTTGGTGTTTTGATTCTTAAATGCATCTGGTCTTAGCTTCTGAAATTGTAACTCATATATTCTCAGAATCAAGAAAGGTTATCAAACTGGTACTCTTATGGGAAGATACAAAGGTAATTTCATCTTCAAATATTTCCATGTTTCAGCTGCTATTCAGAGGCTCTGAAAGCAGTGGTGTAGTGCTACTGGTGGCGATTTCTGGTGGCTTCTGCAGTAGTGACCACGGCCAAAATTCCTGTGCTAAAATAAATAGGTGGCCTGTTGTACTACTAGACATATTAATCCACTTGGGTTGCCAGTTGGTTGTTTGGAAATCACATGAAGATAGCCCTAAATCCAGTTACACTAGCCACAGCATTGGCAGAAAGGATGCGTTTGCAAGCATGTTCTGGGAGCTTTGGGTTGATGCAGCCTCTAGTGTGGGCAGGTACAATCTGTACCCTGGGTTCTCTCCCTCGGCTGGTGCTCATCCGACTACCACAATATTTCCAGCCACAGAAGCACATTCTATTTTTGGACAGGTCTAATTATTCTTCCATATGCTGAACTGAAATCTGCTTTGCTGTGGCAATCACACATTCATCTAATGCTAGCGGACAGTCTTCTCATTGGTCAGCCTGGCCGATACTGGGAATTGCTCGCACTAAGTTCTTGAGTGAAGGAGGCATCCTCTTCTTTTGCGTGCTCTTCATGTAACTGATTCTCAGACTCTTCACCATCCTACCTCTCGATGCTCTTCCATGATTAACATCTCCCTTAAATTGCCTCACTCAGAGCCAAAAAGAAGGTTGTAATGTGGTCCAGGCAGGGCAGAGTCCGCTTGTTTGTGGAACACAGAGCTCTGTGATGATGTCAGCTTTGTCAGAATCATCTGGGCTCACCTGGAGTTTACAGTCATCTACGACCTCCACACTAACCAATCACACGAGTGTCTTCCTAAACCTTTAGTTGTCCTGTTGATTTTTAACCCTAAGTGCAAGGTTCATATTTATTCCTGTTATATCCTAATCTTGTTAGATTTAGCTCCTAATTATAAAATATTATCTTTTACAATCCACATTGTCATTTAATTTTTACTCTCCATCTCTCTCTTTCTCCTAAGATAATGCTAACCTTAATCTAATGTTTAGTAGGCCTTCTGCAAACCTAACAGTAAGCAAGCTTTCTGTTCCTCTATTCAAATATCTGAGAATAAACACAGTGAACTCCTGCTTCTCTCCCTCAATCAATTATTAAACATCAAAGCTGGAAACTAGAATAAAAATGTCCGAGTGAAGTACAAGTTAAATATTGACTTTCACTTGCCAATTTTACTTCGGTCTGTCTTTCAGCTGAAGTGGCCTGAAAAACGAAAGTGCTACAATCACTGTAAATAATTCCTAGGGAACATTTAGAATACCCGACAGACATTAAATATTTGAAGTACACATCCCCTTTCTTAGATTGTGCAGAAGAAGCAGTTTAAGAATAATATAGAATAATTAAAATATATTCTAATATTTCTGAATTAGTTGAATTATTTGGAGAGTGTTGATACTTACTGAAAAATATTGCTACAATTTTTTTTGCAATTTTTTTATCTGAGTCAATTATTTTTATGCTTATGAAAAGTATTCCTTAATTGACTCCTTGAAGCTACAAAAATTGAAAATAATTAGAAGGATTTTAAAAAGATATCCTACTTAGCACAGATTCACTTGCATTTAGAGCTTACAGGCTATGTGAAGAAACATTTCTAAACTCCACTTACAAGCTGTAAGATTATGTAAAATGTGGAGCTGAAATCAAATAACATCATGTTCATAAATGCCATAATTTAATTTAGGAGGGGGGATCCCAAGATGCTGTCTGATCTGATACCTTTGGACCAGATATCTTTAGATTAGAAACTATGTTTTAGTTGACTCCGGTGAGGGTAGTTCAGGGGAAGGGGAGGCGACCTTGTTATTTTCAGTATGAAGAACCCTGGCTAACCTCACACCACAGGATTCTGGAACAATTTTTTATGAAGTGATGCTGATACAAAATGGCACCAAATGATTCTGCTTATTTTGAATCCCCTCTCCCCTGCCCTCAAAAAGTGGTATTGTGTACTGTTGCATTCTTGCTTACAGAAAAGCAAATTAACTTTCCACATGTGAATAGATGGTCAATGGTTCCAAATCTACAGTTGTGACTGTGTGACCACAGGTTTCTCACAGTAACCAAATATCAGATTAAACATTTTTCAAATGAGAGATACAGAAAAATTAAAACCCTTGTGCGTTGCTGGTGGGAATGTAAAATGGTGCAGCTGCTGTAGAAAATGGTGTGATGGTTCCTCAAGAAATTAGACATAGAATTACCATAGGATCCAGCAATTCCACAGCAGCATTATTCGCAATAGACAAAAGGTCAATCAAACAACCCAAGCATCCATTGATGCAGGTAAACAAAATGTGATACTATTGTGTGTGTGTGTGTGTGTGTGTGTGTGTGTGTGTGTGTGTTAGGGCTTTTACTAGTATAACAAAATTCTAGAGTTTCTGAAACAGCAGAAACCTCTTTCCTTATAGTTCTGGAGGCTGGAAGTCCAAGATCTAAGTGTCTTCCTGGTGAGACCACTCTGCTTCCCTCTGTGTCCTTACATGGCCTTCTCTGTGTATACATGAGGAGAAAAAGAGCTCTGGTATTCCTCTTTCTTCTTTTTTTAAAAATATATTTTTATTGATTTCATAGAGAAAGGGAGAGATGAAACATCAATGATGAGAGAGAATCATTGATTGGCTACCCACTGCATGCCCCACACAGGGGATCCAGCCTGCAACCGGGATATGTGACCTTGACCAGAATTGAACTTGGGACTCTTTGGTCTGCAGGTTGATGTTCTATCCACTGAGCCAAACTGGCTAGGGCCCTCTTTCTTCTTTTAAAGGCATCAGTTTCATGGGATTAGGGCCCCATCCCGCGACCTTATTTAACCTTCATTATCTTCATGAAGGACCTGTCTCCAAATACAATTACATTGGGGATTGGGGCTTCAACATATGAAATTGCCAGGGGGAAGGAAGGACAAGGCAATCTATTAAAACGTACAAGAAATTATTATTTATACAATGAATCATAAAAATAAAAAAAATTGTGACACAAACTACAACAAGATGAAACTTAAGGATGTTATATTGAATAAAATAAGCCAGTCATAAAAGGATTCCATTTATATGAGATGACTAATGTGGTCAATTTCATTGGGACATAAAGTAGAATGGGGATGACAAGGGGCTGGGAAAGGGGAAATGGAGTTATTGTTTAATGGACACAGAGTTTCAATTTTGCAGGATGGAAAAGTTCTGAAGATGGATGGTAGTAAAGGTTGCATCAAAATATAAATGTGCTTACTACTACAAGACTGTATGTTTTAAGTATTTACCATGTTAGGAAATCTCACTTAGATGAAATCATTCCTGCTTTAATAGGTAACCCCAAATGGCACTCCCTCTTGGTGGATCTATTCCTCTTGAAATACATTTAAACGCATCATGTGCCATCGGTCTATCAACCAGCAGTCTAGTACTTTGTTTTATGCTTTCTTTCTACATTGTCTTTTCAAATGTATGAGATGGGTATTTCACTTTCTACGTCTACCTTTTTGTAGAATCTCCTAACTGTTCACTATGAATTGCAACTTAATTTTTCTCAAGTGCTGTCATCACAGTGATGGTAATAAAATCATATGTTTACTGAATTACAGGAAAATCAGTTGGGGACTCCCAAACCCTACAAGAATATAAATAATTGAACAATATTATTAGATGTTAAACGAGCAGAATTGGCAAGTCACAGAGTTGTTCTGCCTTTGGTCTCTTTTCCTTTTTTGACTAATATGCAAATGCAGGGAATGCCTGGGGCTTGACACACAATAAATATCTGTGGAATAAATGAATATGTGTATGATATGCATGTGATAGAAAGAACTCCCCTGATTGGAGGAAGGGAGAAATCCATTATCTCTATTGTCGGCAAACTGCAGCTCGTGAGCCACATGAGACTCTTTGGCCCCCTGAGTGTGGCTCTTCCACAAAATACCACGGCCTGGACAAGTCTATTTTGAAGAAGTGGCATTAGAAGTTTAAAAAATTTGGCTCTCAAAAGAAATTTCAATCATTGTACTGTTGATATTGGCTCTGTTGACTAATGAGTTTGCTGACCACTGCTGACTATCTCATGTGAACCAATCAGGTGCAGATCTCTCAGCAACACACTTAGATGTAGTATTATAGTTCTGCAGGAATAATTCAGTTTGTGTTCTTTAAAAATATATTTTTATTGATTTCAGAGAAGAAGGGAGAGAAGATAGAGATAGAAACATCAGTGCTGAGAAAGAATCATTGATTGGCTGTCTCCTGCACTCCCCACACTGGTGATGCAGCTGCAACCCAAGCATGTGTCATGTCGGCCAGGCTGATTCAGTTTTTTAAACACAACTAATAATTTTTCACTTAGAAATACTTTTCCTTACAAGTGTAGCAAAGCACTTAGGATTGAAATTTAATTATTGCTTAGTCTTTTTTTTTAAATCACAAGCCAGGAACAATAGTACAACTTTTGGCCATTTGTCTTTATGCCTTTGCAAATATTGTAATACAAAGGTGTCAAGATTTGCTAGCTCAACAGAAAAGAAAGAGTCTGTTAGAAAGCAGAAAGTTGGACCAAAAAAAAATCAATTTTTATATTGCTTTTCAATTTATGCATAAATATGAATAACATATATTAAAATGCTGACAAAAGATGAAAACCTAAAATCTTATGAAATTAAACTGACAAATGATGATAGCTGTTTAAAAATTACCTAAGTGCTTACTACATGCTCAGTGTTAAAATGATGAGGCAAAATGATCAAGCTTGATCCAGCCCTCAGAAAACTTATAATCTAGCTAAAAAAAACAAAACAAAATAAAACACCACAAAACTGTCCTACACTCTGATCGGCTGGCCCAGAGCTCAGAAAGGCTGCCTTTCATTAAAAGAGAAATTCAAAGAAAGGCATGATCAATGAGAATTAGTCGTGGAAAATGTGGGCCTTGTGCAGGACTTGGAGAAATCAATGAAGTCAACACACAGGTTTGAAAAATTAGAATTTGTGATTTAAAAAATCTAAGTCTACAATCAAATGTGGGGATGGGACTCAGTTCAATTTCCCTGCTGTCTGTGTAAGAGAAATGGAATGGTAAGCAGATTTCCAATATCATTGCCAGTGTCCATTCGTCAGACCATTTCAACATGTGTAGTTTCATATGAAACATCTCACAGTTGCCCACCCTCTTCAAACACTGGCAATTGCTTGCAGCAGACGAAGAAATGGAAGCGATAAACATGGGCCCATTAGCTGAACTCTCTTTAACTCACTTACTATTGCAGTGTCCACAGATTACAAAATGACATTATTTTGCTCCCTCTGGTGCTAATTATTAATGGGGAGAAATGCAACAACTTAACAATTACAGATCTTTTTCTAGTTTCTAATTTCTAGTTAATAAGAAAAGGGAAGGGATGAATTCTGTTATTATTCCTCCCTCTTTTCCCTTCTCTCTTGGGGACGAGGGCTTTCTAGAGTGTCATCTTTTCTGAGTTATTTTCCTATGGTAAACCCTTGTGGTTGCAGCCTACTTACTTCACACTTGTTTGTCACTTTTAAAGGCTAAAGTGGGGAGTCCTACTGTGCTCTCCATTTCTCGTTTTTCTTACAGCAGACTGCCTCCCACAGAGAGACGCTGTGAGCAGCAGCTGGGCCCCTGGAAGATGGAGGGGGTTAAATGCATTCCCTTTGAACCGTCTGATTCCCTCCCATTGCTTCCCACAATGCATCTGCAATATCTTTACTTTTCTATTTCTACTAAAAAGCAAATATCTGTCTTAAAAGAGCAGAAACATAAGCAAGCAGTGCCCTGGAAAGCCCTATAGGAGGTTGGAGAGAGGAGCGCCTGGGTGCATAGAGTACAGGTTGGAGGAAGCAGGTGGAAAGAAGCTCCTTGTCTAAAATCTGTTTTTGGATGTTGCTCTTGGCAGCACTCTATTAGTGAACAAACCATATGAAACCTTGAGAAAGTAGTGTTGGCCGAAATCGGTTTGGCTCAGTGGATAGAGCATTGGCCTGTGGACTATGGGGTCCTGGGTTTGATTCTGGTCAAGGGAATGTGCCTTCGTTGCAGGCACATATCCAGTGGGGGACATGCAGGAGGCAGCTGATGAGTGTTTCTCTCTCATCGGTGTTTCTGACTTTCTATCCCTCTCCCTTCCTCTTTGTAGAAAATCAATAAAATATATATATAAAAAAAGAAAGAAAGTAGTGTTGAATGAAAGGGAGATCTCATGGAGGACTCCCTCTTCTTTCCACCAACACACTAAACTACTCCAGGGAAATAAATGAACAAAAACATGAAAAATGATGCATTCCTTCTGCATTGTCTTTTGTGCTGGGATCATTATTGACCCGGTTTAGAGACAAACAGGTATCCAGAATGACACTCTCAATAGCAGAATTATTGGTGAAACATATAAATTGGTGCCTATAGACAGTACGATGAAGGAAAAGGCCTTAGACTGCAAACTTCTCAAGGAGTTGTCAACCATTCAGCTCCTTCACCCTTCCCCCTCCACAAACTTGTTTTAGTGTACTCCACATTAGGTGGCCCTGGGTACCATCAGTCTAGCCTTTGAAGCTGGACCCAGAAAGAAGGTGAGTCCTCACCTCCAACTGGAGCACCAAAATACCCAGCTTCACAAGAATTACTCTGGCTGTGGTATACCCAGCACTGAGCAGCAACCCTCACCAGCTCAGCAAAGTGATTCAGATGCTGGTAACCAAGCAGCACATCAAAGAAATGGGTCAAGGCAAAGTGGGGTTGTAAGATAAATTGCAACCTACAGGGATTAACTGGACCCAAATACATCTCTTATGCCTGTAAGTCTCCAAATTCATTGATGCAAGTGAAAACTGGGCCTTTTTGTCATAGTGCTAAATACCTGGCCCAGAAAGCAATGAAACTACCCAACCAGCATGGCTCAGTGGTTGAGTGTCAACCTATAAACCATGAGGTCATGGTTTGATTCCCAGTCAGGCACATGCCTGGGTTATAGTTGCCTATCCCCAGTGTCAGAGGCAGACTTTCAATGATTCTCATTATTGATGTTTCTGTCTCCCTCTCCCTTCCTCTTTAAAACCAATAAAATATATTTTAAAAAGAAAAAGAATCAATGAAGCTGAAGAAGAAAGTATGGAATGCTTTGAAGGAGCTGCCCCATACCAATGAGGTCAGCCAATGTTCAGCAACAGTGGGCATGGGCTGCAACATCACCTGGTGGCCCGCATCCACCTTCTGAACACAGCAGAAATTTGTCCATTACTTCACATCCACCTTCCACATTGCACACAAATGTCTTTTGTGGCCCAGCCTACCTCAAAGCTATGCAGAGAAAAGCATTCTGGAAAATGCAGTTCTAGTTTAGGTAAGTTGATAACACAAACCCACCACATTTAGGTTGTAGCCACATGTTAGGATGGTCCTCTTATTTTCACTTGATAAGATTTATTTGACTCTAATATTAGGTAATACATATCAGTTAATGATGAGAGCTAGACAAATGCATGAACAGCTATCATTAAACATGGCAAAAAAAGCACACAAAAACATAAAAAGAGATATTTTTTACCCCAAGCAAGTATAGTGGCTCAGAATGCTGGTCTTGCTCTCTTTGAAAAATGGGAGGCCATATTGAATTGCTGGAAAGATGTTGAGATAGATTCAGGGTCTTCTTCTTGGGTTTACAGTAGATATGCTGAAGCAACTGGTCTTTAGTCAAGAGGAACAGCAGTTTCAAGTCAGACAGAGGTAAACAGGCCAGTGATTACCACCTGTCTATCTATAACTGGGCAAGATTGCCTCAGAGTAGAGGTAGACATTTACCTGGCGATTTCTGTAGAATAGCCTCGACCTTTTCATCTTTCTCTGATGGAGTGCAAAGGAGGAAGTTGATGACATATACGTATAATGAGGCAACTCTTGCATGGTGTTCTAACATCATGAACACTTCCCATCCTGCTTTGTGCAGAAGTCATATGATGAATTCTATCTGCACCTTGACCTGGGGAGGCTGGCCTGGCAAGGGTAGCAACTAAGGATCAGAGTTAGGGTGACCATCTCATCCCAGTCTTCGCACTGAAAGCTCAGTGTCCCGGGAAATTTCTTGTCCTGGGTAAACTGAGACAGTTGGTCTTCCTAAAAATGTGGGTGTGACTACAACATAAATTCTCAGGTGGGAAAACAGGAGAAGCTAATGCCAGAGAAGAGAACAAAGTAAATGTACAAGGAAGCAACACTAGCTATCTGGCCTGCTGGATTTGCCTGGTAGAGGTGGGAGTAGGAGTGGGCACAGTAAACCAGCTCTGTACTGGGGCTGAATTTCAAAGCTCTGATCAAGATTCCCTAAATTTCTCCTTTGGTATCAGTTTTTTAAAAAAATATAAACAAAGATCCACTAGGGTTTGTGATGATCTATGCACAGCTACTTTTGTAATTGTGGAAGAGAAGAAAATAGGGAGAGATTGGGTAGTAGGTTCAGGGGTTAAAGGTCTATATCAATCCTTTGGTGAAGGGAGCAGAGAGGAGATCCAAATACTTTTGATCCCTTTTGATGAATAGACTATAAGAATGGCCATCATGGTAGACACTGTTGAAGCTGCCATAGGTAGGAGTCCCTTGCTCAAAATGTTATCTACTCCATTGTGTCTAGTTGAGATGTGAGAGAGTGAGTGCTGGCCAAATGAAGTAGCCCTGACCTTGGTCCCTCTGCCCTAGGGTTGGCAGAGGTGTGGTGTCTTTCCCTTTACATTTATCTGTGGCCCTACCTTCTCCCACTTTTAGTGAACTCTCTGTTTTAAGAGATGGCCCTTTCTGTTCAATGTGTAATTTGGGCCTACTCTCAGCCCCCAAATGTATGTTTCAAAGTCACAGCATTTTAAGCTAAGGCACTCTGTCATCATGTCAAGTGATTCACAGTGGTGAGGTGAACATTCACATGTAATTTCTATCTGAGTTTGTTACATCATCACACAAAAATGGTTGCAAATTTGCTCTCATCCAAATTTGGAGCCAATGTTTGAGACAGTCTAGCTTAGAGGCTAGATGTTGCAAAAGAATATCACTCTTTCGAAGTCATCCTCAGAGCCATTAACACTATAACTGCAGCCAGATGAAAATTCTGTGGACCAGGACGCCCCTGGTCCTCAAACCCCAAATCAGGAGTGACAACCTCTCCTGGCTGCTGTCAGGGCTTAGGGTGCCCTGGCAGAGGAGCAGCAGGGAGTTGTTTATTTAACAATAATTAATGGGCTTCTTGACCTGTATGTAGACTAATGTAAATAACTTCCTAGTGTATAGTCCTCACACACAATAATCCATACCTAGACAGTGTTTCCATAGCATGCCCCGCCCTGGGAAGCAAAGGTGGAGCTATCAGAGTATTGAGGATTTACTGCAAACTCTCATCTCAATATTTATCTTCTGAGTAATTACATGTCTCAGGTCAATGATAAGCCATCTTTTTTTTTTTTTTTTGGTAGTATCTCTGATTCAAGAGGCGTTGACATTCCTTAGGGTATTTCCACATGTCAAAGGGTGGGTATGTGCGTGCACAGACACATGCATACCATGTGAAGGGCGGTGATGGGGAAGTGAGTGTGGCTCAACGGTGTTAGTGGCCACACAAGCCTCAGGAAAGAAAATGAATGGGATTTACCACGTCAGTTCCTGGTATTGTACAATAGTAGGTTTGCTTTAAAAAAAAAATTTCTTTATTTCGCCCACATGACTAGCATGTCTACTTTGTTCTGCTTCTGTTTTGTGAAAAGAGGGTGGTAATAGCTACTTAGCTTGTAAATTGGAGTTTGAACGAGTCTGAAAAATCTCTAATAGAAAGAAATGTAGGAGGCATTATTCCCTTGCTATGAACAAAGAATTTGTTGGACTTGAATGCTGTCAGCATTTATTCACTAATCTTCCTAACCTCCAGATAGCTTTGTTTGTGTATGTTTTGACTACTTAGATTCCTAATTATCCTGTCACCACTGACATAATTCATTGGGCTGAAATTTTTATTTCATTTTTATATAACCACATACAGAATAATATAATGCGCATTAATTTGAAGTATACAAATGTTTCTATCCTTCTTTTTAAAATTGTGGGCTTCTAAATTACTCTTAAAATTTGGTGGTTGTGAGCTGAGACTTCTGATTTTCTAACTGGAGGCAAGTTAGACCTCACAGAGTAATAGAATTAGAGGGGGTGGGAGCTTCCAGGAGCAGAATGGGCACAGTGCCTGTTGCCCTGGGGCCTACTATGTTCCCCTACTCTGTCACGTGGAATCTTGCATCACTTTCTCTTGATGTGCTTGTTTAACATGCAGGTCGTAGGACCCCAGAAACTCCGAATTTTGGACATTCTGCATTCAAAAAAGTCTCCAGATCTAGCCAGTTTGGCTCAGTGAATAGATTGTCGGCCTGCAGACTGAAAGGGTCCTGGATTCGATTTCTGTCAAGGGTGTATGCCTGGGCTGCAGGCTCGATTCCTAGTAGGGGTTGTGTAGGAGACAGCCAATCAATGATTCTCTTTCATCATTGATGTGTGTGTGTGTGTGTGTGTGTGTGTGTGTCTCCCTTTCCCCTCCTCTCTGAAACCAATAAAAATACATATATTTTTTAAAGTCTCCATAAGTGGTTCTTAAGCATATTAAATTTTGAGAATCAGTGCCCTAGATTTGGAATTGTGGTTAGCTAAGAGACCCCTTCAGGGAGATCTTAATTTTATTGGTAGTTAGAATGTGACCGAGAACCCCAAACTGGATTTGGCTCACATTTCATGGCTTACAGTGGATCTTTACCCTCGGTAGCCACTTCCCTCCCCCCAATTATGCCCTGGTGAGTTTCCATCCTTGTTTACTGAACTTGGGAGCTGCTGCATATTTATTCCAGCTGCTTAGGATTCATGGCTCTGCCCTCTGGTGCTCCCACCTGCCTCCCCAAGGCAAGTCCTTTGGCTAATGAGAATGAGGTTTAGGAATCTCATTCCTAAATCTCCCCTCGCCTCTACCAGATTTCTTCAAGTGGTTCTAGGTCCTTGTCAGAGCAGCTGCCTCCTCCTCAGACTCTGCTTGGAGGTGAGGCGGGAGGCCTCCGTGCGACATCAGAGCCCGGTTACAGAGCAGGGGCAAGCAGTGTACCGATTTCTTCTCTTTAAATGACGGCCTCTCCTGCAATTCTGTAGTTTCCAGAAATTGTTTCCTTTCTTTTAGAAACTGCTGCCCCACTTAAATTATTTGACCAGAGACACAAGTTGCGGTCTATTTCTGTGACGTTATGCTTACAGGTAGGGATAACCTTCTATCTGCCTCAGACTTTTCCTGAAGCATCATTCTCTTAAAGATGATACTTGTGGTCAAAGGGACCTTTCATTAAGCTCTGTGAAAGGTTTGCCCTTTTCTAAGAGAAGTGCTGGCATTTGGGGTTAGCAAGACAGTGCCGCGTTTTATTTTTCATCACTTGCTGTGAGTGAAACTGACGAGGATCATGCCCAGCAGGTGTCAAAGGTAAAGTGCTTCCTTGCAGGAGCTCAACACGTGCTTCTTCTCCTTTTGCAGGAGAGGGGGGACAGAAGGAGGAAACAAACACAGAATAAAGAGACAAATGTGATGTTTGTAGTGAAAGACTTCCCACAGGGGCACTCGACGCAGCTCTTTCTATTCTTTCTGACCGTAGAATGGCATATCATTCCATTAACTGAGGTTATATGCATTCATGAGGTTTATAATATTCCAAAATCTGCCATCCTACCATAATAAATTTTTCTAGGAACCTGTTTTCTTTAGTGTTATTTAGGTCAGATTTATAGGAAAATCCAAAAGGCCAATAGTTAACAGGTAAAACAAATATATCTTTTCGTGGGCTCTAATGATTAGAAACACCAGTGCGTCTGGGCCAATGACTTCATGGCCTGCAGTTTACTTATATTGCTAATGATCTGTGTCAGATGATAATAATTAACACATACATACATGGCACTCACCACATGCCAGGTACTGTTCTAAGTATTCCGTGTATTTTGACCCACTTGAAATTCCCAGAAATCCTATGAAGGGGGTATTATTGCTGTTGTACAAATGTTATAGCTGAGACACAGAGAGGAAACTATCTTGTCCAAGGTCACAGTAGTAAGTAGTAGAGCCAGACGAGTTTAGATCCTTGTTGTTCAATGTGTGGTCCCTGGACCATAGCATGGTAGAATTGTAGATTCCCAGGCTCCCAAGTCCAGACCAACAGAACCAGCATCTGCATTTTTTAAAAATATATTTTATTGATTGTTTTACAGAGAGGAAGGGAGAGGGATAGAGAGTTGAAACACTGATGAGAGAGAAACATCGATCAGCTATTTCCTGCACACTCTCCCCACTGGGGATGTGCCCACAACCAAGGTACATGTCCTTGACTGGAATCAGACCTGGGACCCTTGAGTCCACACGCCGATGCTCTATCCACTGAGCCAAACCAGTCAGGGCAGCATCTGCATTTTAAGAAGACTCCCAGGTGATTAATATTCACATTACAGTTTCAAAACTACTTGTTCAGATCATCTTAGATTATTGCTCTCTATACCTTTAAAAGCTTGCTTAAAGCTTCAGATTTTTGGGAATAAACTGTACGTGGTTGGTTTATTATTTAAAAAAATAGAATTTTCAGGGTGATTTTTGTGTTCTCTCCCAGCATCTCTCTCCTCTAGATAATGAGATTCTCAAGGAAAAAATTAGTGCAACTACTTTAGAAAAGAGAAAGTTCAAAAAATGTTGTTAAATTCATGGTCTATGCAAGCACCCTTGTTTCATTAAATCATCATAGCAAACCTTATGGAATAGGTACTACTATCCCCAAGTTACAGATACAAAAACTGAGGTCAGAAAGGGTCAGAGACCAAAAGCCAAAATTGTGTCTAAGTTTACCACCTTGGTTTCCTGAAATAGGATCTTCATGCTTGCTTCCGTTTCCTAAAAGGTTGCAAACTAGTCTTTGACAAAAGAATAAATTTTTTCAAGCACAGTTTCAAAAGCAACATTTTTTTGTGTGCTTAATACTGAATATTTCTTCCTGATCTGATTTAAAGAGGCTATATTAATGTAATCTATAAGGCATCAACTTTGGAAAGTTAAATCAAAATCCAGAAAGGCAAATAAGTCTTTCTTCCCATCTTAGTTTATGTAATAAAGGCATTTATTATTCTAAACACACACACACACACACACACACACACACACACACACACACGCACACACACACAAAAAACAATACAGAAAATCTAGACTATGAGACAAAGCTTGTCCTTAGAAGTTCTCTTGGTTTAGATGTTTTCAAAGTGGTAGCAGCAACTAATGATTTTTTCTTGCAAATCCAATTGGTGATGACTTAAATGACCAGCAGTGTAAGGAAGGATTGGCTTGGAACTGCTGTCCCTCAGGCAAATCACATTCTATGACTATAGAATAAAATGCAGATTAGCTAACCAAATGTTTCAGTGCCATTAAAATGTGTAAGCTTTTGTCATAATTTCATTTTTAAAAATCTAAACTATTTCCTTCTTGAATTATAGTGGTGAGACTTATGCTGAATTTGCAGTCAGGAATATTTTATTCTTTCTTCAAAAAGGAAACCACTGGCAGTTCAGTGTGAAGTCATTTTCTATTTTTAAAATAATTGAATTTGAGACATAACTATTAGTGTGGCAGTTTCATGGGGCAAAAAAAATGAGATGAATAAATGGGTCTGAAACCCAGGCTAATGGAGCAATGCTTTTCAAAATTACATACACATTTATGTAGTATTTCTGCTACCACTTATAGTTTCATTCATCATATTGCTTTCAGTGATGTCCTAGAGAGTATCTTCATTTCTAATACATTTCTAATAGAAATTGTGATCATTCCTTTATAAGGTAGAATTCTGCAATATTCCTGGTTTACATGAGCAAATTTTCTAGGAGATATAGGATGGCTGACTAAATACATTCCTATTTTTATTTAGTTGGATAACTGGATGTAACACACATAAATACATCATATACATAGGGGGCAGGCAGAGGTTAACATCCTTCTGATCAAGGCTGTGTGATCTTGAGCAAGTCACTTAGCTTTCTGAACCTCAGCATTCCCAACTGAAAAATGATGGGTTAAATTAGATGATCCCTTATGGTGCCTTTTATTTTTTTTAATATATTTTATTGATTTTTTTACAGAGAAGAAGGGAGATGGATAGAGAGTTAGAAACATCGATGAGAGAGAAACATCAATCAGCTGCCTCCTGCACACTCCCCACTGGGGATGTGCCCGCAACCAAGGTACAATACCCTGACTGGAATCAAACCTGGGATCCCTGAGTCCGCAGGCCGACCTTCTACCCACTGAGCCACACTGGTTAGGGCTTATTGTGCCTTTTAAATTGAATATCCCCTATTAATTATTCCATAAATCTCTTGGATTTGGACCAGAGTCACATTCCTAGGTATTTACCAGATTGATTTTGAAAACATAGCCACACAAAGTCAGCACACAAATGTTTATAGAGCTGTTTTTCAGAATTGCTAAAAACTGCAAGCAATCCAAACTTCCTTTCATAAGTGAAAAGATAAACTAATTGTGGTATATCCAGACAATGAAACAGTATTCAGTGATAAAAAGAAATGAACTATTAAACCACAAAAAGACATGCAGGAACATTAAATACATATTGGCAACTGAGAGAAGCCAATCCCAAAAGGCTACATATTGTATGATTCCAGCTCCATGACATACAGGCAAAACTAAATAGAGACAGTGAAAAGAGCAGTGGAATGGACTTAAATAGACACTTTTCAAAAGATGACATACATAAGGCCAAAAGACATATGAAAACTTGCTCAACATACCATCTCACACCTGTCAGAATAGCTGTCATCAACAAATCAACAAATGACAAGTGATGGCAAGGATGAGGAGAAAAAGGAACCCTTGTTCACTGTTGGTGGGAATGCAGACTGGTGCAGCCTCTGCAAAATAGTATGGAGTTTACTCAGAAAACTAAAAATGGAACTCCCATTTGACTCAGTAATTTCACTTCTAGGAATATATTCTAAGAAACTAGAAACACCAATCAGAAAGAATATATGCATCCCTATGTTCATAGCAGCACAATTCACCATAGCTAAGATTTGGAAACAGCCTAAGTGCCCATTAGCAGATGAGTGGATTAAAAAACGATGGTACATCTACACAATAGAAAAATCAATTAGGAGATTCCAGGAAAAAATTTTGTCTGTGACAAGAGAATCTAACTGTATTACAAAGCCTCTCTGAAAGGGGGGACAAAGGTAGGTGGGGACAGGAGGTGACCTAAGTAACTTTGGAAATGAATAGAACCTGTATATTTTAATCAAAGGGAACTGCAAGGAAGCACATTACTTCAGTTGATAAAGTTCTTTTTGTTTTGTTTGCTTGCTTGCTTGCTGGTCATGGAGTACAGGTTCATAATTCTGATACATGTATACAGGTACATGGAAACAAGTCAGTCAATGGCAAATAGCTGGGGCCAGATTTCTGATGACTGGAGTGGGAGTTGACATATAAGCAAGGAGATATGCTTATAAAATGTGCTCATTATTTAAACCTATAAAGGAAATAAGGTGAATTTTAGTTTCTTTCTTACAGACTTATCACAACTAGTAGATTCTATTTAGTTACATCTTATTCTAAATCTACACACATACACCAACAAACTCATTTTGAACAAGTTAAAGGAACAAAATACAAGCCAACAATTTTACTAGGTCAACTGCACATTTTGCTCAAAGTTTTGTCAAGCAGATATGTCAAGTTTATAAAAGTACATGAAGCTTAAATCAATAATAATTAAAATTTGATCAAGGTATACTTTTTATTAGCATCAAAGCAGATCCTCTTACATAAAACAAACCTTATGATATAAAATTTGTGAAAGCTCAGCTGTAGTGAAACCTGGGATGTAACAGATCTGTTTATGAAAGCACAGAGTTGATACCCAAGCTGAGTATGCACAATAGGAGTAGCAATATCATATAAAATAAATATATAGAGAATGATTATGTCATTCTTTTTTATTTATTGGTTGATGAGAGAGAGAGGGGAAGAGAGAGAGAGAAACAAAATTTGTTGTTCTACTTATTTATGCATTTGTTGGTTGATTCTTATATGTGCCCTGGTGAGGAATCAAACCCACAACGTTGGCATATCAATGGCACTCTAACCCATTGAGCTACCTGATCAGGGCCAATTCTTGTATCCATTATGTGAGTATCATATATGAGCATCACATGGGTAAGGGATAAAGAAAGTTTAGATCTCCTTGTGAAAGCATACAGAAAATCTCTTTACCTGTAAAAATCATGCGTTTTCCCACTGTGGTAGAGATGGGCTCTCGATACGCAATAGACATTATGGCCAAGGCCTAAACTGTGCCACTGGATTTGGTTCCTCGGCTTCCTCAGATCAGTTTATCTGCACCAGCAAGACTCAAAGACTCTGTGGTCTTTACTCTCCTGCCTGTAGCCTCAACAGACTGGTTGCTAAGGACTCTTTATGACAGAGAGAGGATGTTCCTTTCAACAGAGTTCAGTATTCCAACCTCCAAGAACAGACAGATGCAGTGGTAACATTCCCAGAAATTTCATTCAATAATATGTTTTCCTTATCTATCAATATCAAGTCAGAACAAACCTGCTCAGATACTAGAACAGGCTTGTCGCAGATGGCCCAGCAGGGTCAATCAACATTGCCCAAAGAATGTTCTGTAGAAGGGTGTTCTTGCAAAAAAAAGCAAGCAAAAATCTCAAATCATGGTTAACTGCATTTGGAAATCTTGGAGTAGACGAAATTTTTTTATGTTGATATTATTGCAGATGTCCCCCTACTTCTCCCCTTTGCCCACCTTCACCTGCCCCCACCTCCCCTTCCTTTGGTCTTTACCAAACTATCCTATATAATAAAAGCCTAGTATGCTAAGTGTCCCATCATCCGGTCAGCCGTTTAATCAATCAAAGTGTAACATGGTAATGATATGCTAAGGCCACTCAATCATTCACCATGATGTGCACTGATCACCAGGGGGCAGACAGTTGACTGGTCGACCAGTTGCTATGATGTGCACTGACCAACAGGGGGAAGGCACTATGACTGGCAGGTGAGCTTGCTGTTGGGGTCCATCTGATCAGGACTGAACGAGATGGGCCGGACATGCCCTGGAGCCCTCCCACGATCCCTCCCTGGCCTCAATAGTGCATTGATGGGGTCCGTTGGCCTGGCCTGCAGCCTCTCATAATCTGGGACCCCTCAGGGGATGTTAGAGAGCTGGTTTCAGCCTGATTCCGCAGGCCAGGCAGAGGGACCCCACTGGTGCATGAATTCGTGCACTGGGCCTCTAGTTGTACACATATTTCTTTCCAATCCCAAGTTCTAATACTTCCTTAAACACAATCTGTGTTTGGTCATAAGCAATCTATATATGGTCCCCATAATATGGGAAACTCATTCTTCTGAGCCTTTATACATGCAATTGGTTCTTCCTATAACATTTGTATGCAAATACTTCTTGTCCTCCCAGCCAAAGCCCACACCTCCTCTTCTAGAAAGATGCCTATAGGCATAGCTAAGCATTTTCTCCTTCACGTCCCTTTAATTTCTATGGTATATTGTATATACCTATCTTTTTAACTATTACCACTCTGTCTACTTTGTCTGCCTTTCACACTAGTATCTAATTCCTAGGAGTTTACCAAAAAAGCATCTTTATCTATACTTCAATTTTCAGAGACTGCTATGCAATAGATATTTAATACATGTTTGTGAAATGAATGAACAGCTAATTCCAGCCTATCCAGAAGTATAATGCTGATCACCTGATAATTCATGGAATATAAATTCTAATAGTGATTTCAAATTCAGCATTAAATATATGGGGCTCTCTTTTGTTTGTTGAGAGGAATTAACATAAAATCCTGTGTTAACTCTGGAGATGGTTTGTTAGTGCAGTGGGCAGAGATGCACCACCAGTCCCCCTTCAAGGAAGGGCTCTTAGCTGTGGGAAATGCTGTCAGCAGACGGCCTCCAGCTGTCAGCAAGTTCAGGGTCTGTTTAAGCTGCAGGGAGCTGCCTCTTTTGTCTGAGGTCAAGTTCTATTAGCGGGCAGCCGGTGTCAGGGGATTAGGGGAGGTGGGGCTCCAACAGCCAGTCATGTCTGTTGCTACTTGGACAGTTATTTCCCCGGTGGACAGAGGCTTGGCTGAGCCCTCATCACAGGTCAGCTTCTTTCACTGCTCAATCCTGCTCTAGCCTTTTTCTGTTCACAGTTGTAGATCCCAAATAAGCATCTTGCCCCGCAAGTTCCAGAGAACTGACTTGCGACACAGACAGAAGTGCTTCTTGTTCCAGCCACTCATCTTCTCACCAGAGTCCATCTTTGGCTACTAATCTTCCTCAGTAGAAAACGCCTTTCCTGTCATGTCCTTTGGTCATGACCTGCAAGCCTCTTCTTTATCTCCACGTGGGCCTTCTGCAGCTTCGGAAGCTTGCCCATTCTTTCTGAGGTGACCTATTTCTGGTGACTATAGTCAAGGGGTCTCTATGGTGAGGTGAAAGCTTCTTTCTGAAAATGACCTATTTGTGTCCTTGGAACTGGCATGTTCCACAGCATCCAAGTTTGAAATCTCCTAGTGGAAGATGGGAACCTGCCCAGTGGGGACATCATTTGAGGTTTTCATGATGCTGCAAAGAGAAAGGAAGGAAGAACCGGAATGAGGAAAATTAATTTTTTAGTAACAAAAGCAGAAAATAGAGGAGTCCGTGGTTTTTGGCTAGGGACCTCCCATGAATCTATCATGGGAAATGCAGGCTTCCGCCTTGCCTTAAAGACTGTTACAAATCTTACAATCCACTGTGGGCTTAGGGTCAGCAATTCTGGTGGCAAAAGACTGGAGGGAAGTAAAATAGAGGAGAAAAAGCAGAGTTAGCTCTTCCCTATGAAATTATTCTGCCGACTCACTATATATTTAGGTTCAATTCTTTTGTTTTGTTTCATTTCTTATAAATTTAAACAATTATTTTATTTTTAAAATATGTTTTTATTGATTTCAGAGAGGAAGGGAGAGGGAGAGAGAGAGAGAAACATCAGTGATGAGAATCACTGATTAGCTTCCACCTGCATGCTCCACACTGGGGATCAAGCCTGCACCCCACAACCTGGGCATGTATCCTGATGGGGGATCAAACTATGATTTCCTAGTTCATAGGATGATGCTCAACTACAGAACCACACCAGGCTGGCTAAACAATTATTTTATAATTAAGTAAAATATTAAGATGGTTCCAAAGTAAAATCCTTAAAATCAGGGATATTTATTTAGAGAAGTCTAGTTTTTATCCTTGTCATCTCCATCTTGTTAATTCCTTTTTCTTGCTGGAAAATTTGTAGAAACTATAAATATATATTTATATCTATACTCTCCTCTTTCTCAGAAAAACAGTAGCAAACTAAACACGTGTTGTTTTTTTTCCAACTTCTTTTCCACTTAACACTTTTGGCAATCACTCTATGATATTACATAAAAATATTTTTCATTTTTTAAAATTGTTGACGCTATTACAGATGTCTCCATCCCCCCAGCCCCCACCTTTGCCCACTTTCACCTAGCCTCTGGCCCCTCCTCTCTCTGGCCATCACCAGACTGTGTCTATGGGTAACGCATATATGTCCTTTGGCTAATCTCTTTGCCTTCTTTCATCTCATCCCCTCCACCCCTATCCTCCCCTGAGATCTATCTATCTGTTTCATGTATCTATGCCTCTGGTTCTATTTTTTTTAAATAAATAATTTTATTGATTTTTTTACAGAGAGGAAGTGAAAGGTATAAAGAGTCAGAAACATAGATAGGAGAGAAATATCAATCAGCTGCCTCCTGCACACCTCCTACTGGGGATGTGCCCACAACCAAGGTACATGCCCTTGACCGGAATCAAACCTGGGACCTTTCAGTCTGCAGGCTGATGCTCTATCCACTGAGCCAAATAGGTTAGGGCATGGTCTATTTTGTCAGTGTATTTTGTTCATTAGATTCCACATATGAGTGAGATCATATAGTATTTGTCTTTCTCTGACTAGCTTATTTCACTTAGCATAATAATCTCCAGGTTTATCCATACTATTGCAAAAGGTAAATGTTTCTTTTTTATGGCTGCATAGTATCTCATGGTGTAAATATACTATTGCTTTTTTATCCACCTATTTACTGATGGGCACTTGGGCTGTTTCCAGATCTTGGTTATTGTAAATAATGCTGTATATATTGTTTCTGATTGATGTTTCGGTATTCTTAGGATAAATCCCAAGAAGTGGGATGATTACTTCTCATTTTTTGTATAGCTTCAAAATACTCTATTGTATGGATTTATCAGAATTATTCAACCAGTCCTCTTATTAATGGTCATACAAGCTGTTTCCAATCTCTTGCTA
Source organism: Lasiurus cinereus (assembly GCA_011751065.1). Lineage (NCBI taxonomy): Eukaryota > Metazoa > Chordata > Mammalia > Chiroptera > Vespertilionidae > Lasiurus > Lasiurus cinereus. Next base: position 4,470,771 of record JAAGEH010000014.1, on the reverse strand, counting down.
TTACAAAAAGTGCTATAACATATAGGTTTCTGCACACATCTTGTCTCATATTTTATAGTATAACTTTGAAGTAGATTGCTTGATGTGCAATTGTCAGACCAAAGATGAAAAGCATAAATAAAATTGCTTGATATTGCCAAATTCTCTATGCTGGTTGTACCATCTTGTATTCCAACTAGTAGTATCTGAGAATGACTACTTCCCCATAGCCTCACCCAGTGTATGTTGTCAAACTTTTGCATTTATTAAAAAAATGAAGATGGCTGCTGATGGGAAGGCAAACTGCAAGATACTGTGCCAGTGAGAAAACAAAGGGAGAGTGTGTGGTCGTACAGGGAGTGTTTTTTGGTGAGATGAGGGACAGCTATACTCCAGGAGACTGTGGGGGACTGTCAAACAGGGCTCCCCTGACTGGACAGCCCCCATTGCTGCTGGGTTGCCTCCTGAAGTGTCTGGCATGGACGGGGAGACTGCGCCATCTTGAAAGAAAAGTGGATGTTATTGGATACCTGAAAAGCCCGGGGAATCTATAGCTATGGCACCCACTGAACAATTGCAAACCCAAGAACATCAGTCCCCAAGAGGTGCAGGCATATGGATTCAGAGGAGCTCTACACTCCACCACGGAAAAGAGAGAGAGAACTACATAACCAGACATGTGAAGAAGAGAGAACACGGGGAGATAAAGAAACAGGTGCATATGAAAGACAAGCAGGCATCAACAGAAAAGGAAGTAACCAAAATGGAGGCAAGCAACCTGTCAGAAAAAGAATTCAGAGAACTAGTCATAAAGCAGATGAAAAGAATGAAAGACATATTCGATAATATGTGTTAAGAACCAAGAGGAAATGAAGAATCAAGAAAAAATGAAAAATGACATCGCTGCTGTAAAGAACTAAATAGAAAGCATCAAGAGTAGACTAGAAGAAGCAGAGGACCACATCAGTGAGCTAGAAGACAAGGTAGTAAAAAATACCCAAGTAGAGCAGCTTCTAGAAAAAAATAATTAAAAAGCAGGAGAGCCTAAGGGAACTTTGGGACAACATGAAACAAAACAACATCTGCATAATAGAGGTATCAGAAGGAGAGGAAACTGAGTAAGGAATAGAAAACCTGTTTGAAGAAATATTGACAGAAAACTTCCCTGGTATAGGGAAGAAAAAACCCACACAAATCCAAGAAGCTCACAGAGTCCCAAGCAAAATGAACCCCAAAAGAACAATGCCAATGCACATTATAATTAAATTGGCAAATACCAATGACAAAGTAGCCAGAGAGAGACAGAAAGTTACCTACAAAGGAACCCTCATCTGACTAGCAACTGATTTCTCAACAGAAACTCATCAGGCCAGAAGGGAATGGAATGAAATATACAAAGTCATGCAAAGGGAGGGTCTGAATCCAAGAATACTGTACCCAGAAAAGCTATCAATCAAAATTGAAGGTGAAATTAGGAGCTTCACAGACAAAAGGACTAAGGGAATTTATTACCAACAATGCAAGAAATGCTAAAGGGGGGAAAAAAACCAAGATGGCGGCATAGGTGAACCCTAAACTGCTGCCTTGCACAACAATTTCAAAATTACAACTAAAAGATAGAACAGACACCATCCAGAACCACAGGAAGGCTGGCTGAATGGAAATTCTACAACTAGAAGGAAAGAGAGGGGCTCACGGAGACTCAGAGGAGTTGTAAAAAGCTGAGTACAGAACCATGCGCATAGAGAGGACGGGCGGCGGAGGGTCTGGTTGGATTTCTCTAGTGGGAGGGAGAGGGAAAATCCTGACTGCACTGAACCCCACTTCTGACTGCACTGAATGCCAGTTCTGGGCAAGACTCATACGGGGATGGGGCAGAGGAGGGAGTCTAGACTGTTGTGAAAAGGGAGCAGTGCACAGAAACTTAGGGGAGCTGCAAAAAGCAGAGATCTGGAGGCACACGCAAAGAGGACTGACTGCTCATTGTGCCGTGGGCTTTCTCTAGTGCAGTGGTTCTCAACCTGTGGAGAACCACTAGCAAGGTTGCCTAAGACCATCGGAAAACTCAGATATTTACATTACAATTCATTACTGTTATTTTCTACAATAACATTACAGTTTTAATTTTATGGTTGGAGGTCACCATAACATGAGGAACTGTATTAAAGAGTCATGGCATTAGAAAGGTTGAGAACCACTGCTCTAGTGGGAGGAAAACAGAACCTCCCAACTGCACTAAAATCCAGGTCCGACTGCACTGAACCCCAGTTTCAGGTGAGACCCTGGGGACCCAGACTCATAAGGGTCCCTAGAGCACATGGAAACTCAGAGGAGCCTGAAAGGCAGATATCTGGAGGCATGCGCACATGCGCACAGAGAGGGCTGTAGTGATTACCCAGGGGCATTGAGACCCAGGGGCTGCCATGTAGGGCAGGGCTAACGGGAAGCCAAGGCTGTCTGCTCAGCCCTGAGACTCCACCATATCCAAGCCCAGCACAAAGGCTGTTGCAATCTTGCAAGGCTTAAGGTTGAGTCCAGCACAGAAGTTCTCTGGACACAGACACAGATGATCCTCATAACCAATTGGCTTGGAGGTCAATTCCCCCCAGTGATACCAACAATAATCAAGACTTAACTACAACATGACTGTACACACAATCCACAAAGGGGTGCACCAAGAGTGTCCACCTCAGGTAACTGGGGAGGCAGAGCTACTGAGCCATATAGGACACCTAGCACACAAAGCTACTCTACCAACTCAAGGAAGCAACAAAAATGTGAAGACAAAGAAACAGATCACAAACGAAAGAAATAGAGGAAAACAAACACCTGGATATAGAGGTCAAAATTTTAAGAATTTCCTAGAAAAGATGGATAAATTTAGTGAGACCCAAGAGGAGATGAAAAAGGACCAACTAGAAATTAAACATACACTGATTTAAATAAAAAAATATTATACAGAGACCTAACAGTAAACTAGATGAACATAAGAATCAAGTCAAGGATTTGAAATACAAAGAAGCAGAAAACACTCAACTGGAAAAGCAAAAAGAAAAAAAAATCCAAAACTTAATAAAAGGAAGATAAGTGATCCAATAAAAAAAAAAGGGCAATGGACTTAAATAGAATCTTTTTGAAAGAAGACAGAAGGAAGGCCAAGAGACATATGAAAACATGCTCAAAATCACTAATTATCCAAGAGATGCAAATCAAAATGACAATGTGGTACCATCTTGCACCTGTCAGAATGGCAATCATCAATAAATGACAGGTGCTGGCAAGGATGTGGAGAAAAAGGAACCCTTGTGCATTGCTGGTGGGAATGCAGACTGGTGCAGCCACGGTGGAGAACAGTATGGAGTTTCCTCAAAAAACTAAAAATGGAACTCCCATTTGACCCAGCAATCCCACTTCTAGAAATATCCCAAGAAACTAGAAACTCCAATCAGAAAGGATATATGAATCCCTATGTTCATAGCAGCACAATTCACCATAGCTAAGATTTGGAAAGAACCTAAATGCCAATCAGCAGATGAGCGGATTAAAAAACTGTGGTACATCTATACAATGGAATACTATGCTGCAGTAAAAAAGAAGGAACTCTTACCATTTTTAACAGAATGCATGGACCTGGAGAGCATTAAGTGAAATAAGCCAGCCAATGAAAGAAAAATACTACATGATCTCACCCATTTATGAAAAATAAAGAACATTATAACCTGATGAACAAAAAGATAGATACAGAGGCAGTAAAGTACCAAACAGACTGTCAAATTACAGTGGGAAGGCTGGGGAGTGTTGGGGATGGGGGGAAAGAGATCAACCAAAGAACTTACATGCATGCATATAAGTACGACCAATGGACATAAGACACTGGAGGGTGGGATGAAAGCATGCAACAGGGGTGGGGGAGGTTGTGGGAAGGTCAGTGGGGGGAAAAAGGAGATATATGTACTACTATATGTAATACTTTAAACAGAAAAAATATTACATTAAAAAAACTTTTGCATTTATGTTACTTTGGCAGGTAAGAAACAGTGACATAGTAATTGACATTTTTCTTATTATCAGCAAGATTAAACACCTTTTCATATGTTTAAGGGCCACTTGCATTCTTTTCTATCATATCTGATCATATCTCTTGTGTATTTTACTACAGGCCATTGGCCTTTTTCTGTTCTACTTTTAAAAGATTAGCTAACATTCTAAAGAAGGACAACAGATGCATCAATAGAGAATTACAATAAAATGTAGTGAGGGCATTGATGGTTAGAGTAATACAGTTTTTAAAAAAAAACAGCCCCAGTTGGTGTGGCTCAGTGGTTGAGCATTCACCTATGAACCAGGAGGTCACGGTTTGATTCTCAGTCAGGGCACATGCCTAGGTTACAGGCTCAATCCCCAGGGAAAGCTATGTAGGAGGCAGCCAAACAATGATTCTTTCTCATCACGGATGTATCAATCTCCTCTCCCTCTTCCTTCTTCTCTGAAATCAATATATATATATTGATACCAGATTTGTTCCTGGAGACAGGGAAGGAAAGGAAGATGCCCCTTGTTGACAAGAGCGGAGGGTGAGGGCTCACAGTTTGGTGAGGCAGGGTTTCCTGGAGAAGGGACATTTGAACTGTTGGCAAGGAATGGAAGGGGGGTTGGAGGTTGGGGTGGGCATGGAGAGTGTTTTGGACAAGGGGGGCAGCTTGAGAAAAAGGCTCAGAGGGGAGAAACAGCTAACAGAACTGAGCACAGTAAAAAACACAAGTTCAGCACTGCAGGAGATCAGTCATGGTCATGGCCAAGAAGGGGAGATGGGGCTGCAGAGGCTCTGAAAGCCATTCAGGGGCTTGGGCTGGATTCTGTAGGCAATGAGGACCTTGCTGGATGTTAAGCAGGCAGAGACTGGTCAGTCTTGGCTTTACATAGAAGATGCTTGACTGTGGGGAGAAGAAGCTTGAGGCAAAAAGCCTGGGGACAGGGCCCCAGCAGGCAGCTGTTGAAGTGATTCAGGGAAGTGACAAAGAGGATCTGAACTAAGGCAGAGGTGACAGGAATGGAGTAGAGATGTTTGGGAAATGTGCTGAATGGAGGTTCCAAAGGGTCAGATGACCTCCGTTTTCCTGCTTGAGTGACTGGCAAGTAGTAGTACCACAAAATTAGACAGAGAAAAACAAAAGTAAGAAAGAAAACCAAGGCCAATCAATAAAGCAAAGTGTGGATTTGTGTATGCTGCACGGCAGGCTACTAGGGCAGTTAAAATTAAGCCCAAATTATCCTAAAATGTTGTGACAGCTACTGAACTTGTTACAGGGGATTAAAGATGATCTCCTGTGGCCACCAGATGCATTTCTGTTGGACAAAATGTCTTTTGTTCATGAAACAATAGCAGCCTCCTCTGCTGAAACAGGGTTTGCTGCTTGGCACAAACGACATTTGGCTATTGTCTTGCTTTGATAATTTAACAGTGACTTCAGAGTTGATCACCACTTCCACAGTACAAGGTGGAGGCCAACACAGCATTCCTGCAAAAAACACCCCAGCCCAACACGTAGAAAGGCATTAAGTTATAACTGTAATGACGTAAAAGCAATAGAAACTGGAAACTTTTGTTCAGCAGTGGTATCTATCTCTAGGCAAATATAGGCCAGAATTTGCTAAAATTACACACTAGCATTCAAATATCCTATTACTAAGCACACTTTGCAAACTGGAGAGGTTTATTACCCCGGTACTAGTAAATCTTTCTTCATAAGTTTTAGCACAAAATATATATTTTTAAATATGTTTTTATTGATTTCATAGAGGAAGGGAGAGGAAAAGAGTGATAGAAACATCAGGGATGATAATCATTGATCAACTGCCTCCTGCACACCCCCTACTGGAGTTTGAGCCTGAAACCCCAGCATGTGCTCTGACTGGAAATCAAACCTTGACTTCCTGGTTCATAGGTCGACGCTCAACCATTGAGCCACACCAGCCAGGCACCTCCTATATTTCCGTTTTCAGGAAACAATCATGGAAAACAACATGGGATGGAGTCACAGAGTTGGCTTTAAATCTCAACCACTCTTACTGTGTAACATCGACAAGTTGATTTTTCTGTAAAATGAGAAGTGTTATGCCTACCTATAGAGCAAAGGAGATAGTGCATATAAAATGCTTTTCACCGTACATGACACATAGTATCTGCTCAATAAATATTTGCTTTAATATTAGTCTTGTCACTCCTCTCCTTCACCTTTGCCACTCCCCAATTATCTTAGAAAACACACACAATGAATCTAAATTTAAAGTGTGACCACCATGACCTTACTTTTTATATTTGGATTTGCAAGGCCAGATCACAAAAGGGTCTATAGTCTTCCTCCTATTCATTTAGCTAGAATTCAGGTAAGTTGGCACCACAATTATAGTGGTGTCATTTCCTGCCTGTCCAGTCAACCCAACTTCCCACAGTTTTGCTTTCTCTATAAAAAACACAGTTTTTATACAATTAAAACCACAAAATATTATCATTACTACCTCCTAATTACTAAACCATACATTCAGAAACAATAAAAAATTAAATCAAGTGTTTTAGCAACAATAATGGTCACATCTTCTAAATGCGCAAATAGTTATTGTTACCAAGACTGAGCCCCTCGGGGGTTTTTATCCAGTGAACCCTTCGGGGTTTTTTTTCCCAGCAATCTGATACAGGGAGAGGTTGCGTAAGGAGCTAACCAAAAGATACAGGAGAGCAGGAAGCAGTCAGGGACAAAAAGCCACCCTCTTCCATCCAATCCAGGGCGCTTTCCTCCCCACTCTGGCTTACAAAAAAATCTGTCCTCTCTTTTTCTCATGCAGCACTGAGGATATCAAAAGCCTTTGGAATTTGCTCTAATGTTTATGTGGTCTTTCTTTGCACACCAGTTTAATGTTCTGTTAAATCGTCTTCACTGAGCAATGAACAAATATAATTGCAGGCTTACTATGTGCCAGACACCGTGCTAAACACTTTCCGGGAAGTTTTCTCATTATCTCCACTGTGATGCTATGGCACAGAATTACTCTCCCCTACTTGTTGATAAGCTCAGTGAGTTCCAGGGGCTAGTGTCACTGCTGTGCTTATTGTCCCCGCATGACCAAGAATGTAGAATCCCAAGTCTAGGGTTCATTGTTTCTGAGTTGTTTTAGCTGAAGCCTAAGTTTGATTGTCAACAAACACATTTGTCAAAATGGTACTTTTGTTGTTGTTGTTAATCCTCACGCAAGAATATTTTTTCATTGATTTTTAGGGAGAGTGGAAGATAGAGGGAAAAACAACAGAGAGAAATATCGATGTGAGAGAAACACATCGATTGGTTGCCTCCTGCACAAGCCCCGACCAGGGCCTAGGCCGGAGAGGAGCCTGACACCAAGGTATGTACCCTTGACCAGAATCGAACCTGGGACCTTGGTCCATAGGCTGTCGCTCTATCCACTGAGCCAAACCAGCTAGAACTAATGGTACTTGTAATAGGAATGACATCCTCCCAGGTGGTCACAGGTAGAAGCTATTCTCCTTGGTGCTCTTGCAGCTTCCCAGCCTGTGAATGCAACTGGTGCAACAGTAACATTAAATCCTCGCTTTTCTTACCCTAATACCCCTCCTACCTTTGAAATCACAGAAAATCAATCTACTTCCAAATTTCTCCTCTTTTCTCTCCACCAACACGAATCTCTGGAAGTCTCACATGCTTCCTTTACCACTATACCATATACTGCTGCTCCTCACCCCCGCCCCAGTTTAACTTTAATTTTTTTCTATTACATTTGACATTCAACATTATATTCATTTCAGGTGTACAGCATTGTGGTTAGACTTTTATATCTAAGTGATCTCCCTGATAAGTTTAGTATCCACTTGGCCCCATACATAGGTATTATAATAGTATTGACTATGTTCCTTATGCTGTACTTGAATCCTCATGACTGTTCTGTAACTGCCAATTTATACTTCTTAATCCCTTTACCTTTTACATCTAGTCCCCCAAGTTTCCTCTCATCTGTCAACCCTCAGACCAATCTTTGTAATTATGAGTCTGTTTCTATTTTGTTTATTTTGATTTTTTAGATTGCACATATAAGTGAAATCATATGGTATTAATCTTTCTCTGTATGATTTACTTCACTTAGTATATCTGTTAGGTCCAATCATGCTGTTTCAAATGGTAAAATTTCATTCTTTTTTAATGGCTGAGTAATGTCCCATTGTATATGTGTACCACTTCTATTTTATCCAGTTGTCTATTGATGGACATTTAGGTTGATTCCATATCTTGACTATCCTATATAATAAAGAGGTAATATGCAAATTGACCCTCATGCCCTCATAAGATGGCCACCCCCACATTGTCACAAGATGGCCAGCAGGGGAGGGCAGTTGGAGGTGACCAGGGGGGGCAGTTGGGGCAACCGGGCCTATAAGTGAGGGCAGTTGGGACTGGTCAAGCCGGCGGGGGAGCAGTTAGGTGTCAATCAGGTTGGTAGGGGAGCGGTTAGGAAGCAATCAGGCTGGCAGGCAGAAGCAGGTTAGAAGCAATCAGGCAGGCAGGTGAGTGATTAGGAGCCAGCAGTCCTGGATTGTGAAAGGGGTGCAAGCTGGGCTGAGGAACACCCCACCCCCACCCCCAGTGCACAAATTATTTCTTCGGATAAATACCCAAGAGAGGAATGGCTAGATCATATAATAGTTCTATTTCAAAATTTTTTGAGGAACCTCCATACTGTTCCCCAGAGTGGCTACACAAATCTACATTCCCACCAGCAGTGCACGAAAGTTTCTTTTATCCACAACCTCACCAATAGTTATGGTTTGCTGATAAATTGATGATGGCCATTCTGATAGGTGTGAGGTGGTATCTCATTGTGATTTTAATTTGCAGTTCTCTGATGATTAGTGACTTTGAGTATCTTTAACTTGGCTGTTGCTCAAGCCAGTGAAGTCCCTCTCCATGTTGGCCCCTGGCGAAAGAATTCAGGTAATCTCTGCTCCCAACTGCTTCTGAGCTCCCAGCTATCATCCCATTCTCTGTGCCATCATTCTGACTCAGAATCACATCAGGAAGAGAGATAAGAGATGACCCCTTGGAGTGCCACCAACAGGACAACACAATGTGTGTAACAGCTCTTTGGATGACTTAATGAGCATACTACTAACACGTAGGGTCAAGTAGACACTACTGATTTGCACACCCCTCTACACTAACCCTCAGGTCTTTAGTTGAATACAGTGCCCTTTGCCATACTTATCTTTTGCTCCTGATGAATGATCTCTACTGCCTGGAGAAACCAACCTGTGGGAAATTTCTTTCATCACACTCTCCCTCTGTCCAGCGCCCTTTTCCTGTCCCTCACCCAGTTCACCAGATGGGCTTCAAGTTATTTTCTTTAGAAACTCCCAGGTCTCTCTGAAAACATGGGGTGTGGTGAGCTCCCAGGAGGAAGCAGAGAGGGAATGTTTCCCGGTGCACAGGCAGGAACCAGCCCTTCTTACTTCTCTGAGGAGATGTACTTTCATAATGGAATATAAATATTTACTTTCATTGTTTGTTCATTTATTTTGTTCTTTTGTTTCCACATGTAAGTGAAGTCATATGGTGCTTGTCTTTCTCTATTTCACTTACAAAGCAGAGTGTCTTATATTCATCTAGCTTCTCAAGACGAAGAATAATTTACAGCAGTTCCTCGTCGAAACGTTTCATGTCAATGTTAGACTTTTTTTTAATTTTTTTATTAATTTTTATTAATTTTTATACATATCTCCCCATTG
>JAAGEH010000014.1:4436735-4460902 GCA_011751065.1 Lasiurus cinereus | reverse complement strand
ATATGCATGCATATAAGTCCTTTGATTGATCACCTATCTACCTCACCTAACTTTAATCTTTCTGCTGTAATTTCACAGTCTGTTTGATGCTTTATGATTTTTGTCCTCCTTAGAATTATCAGTCTACTCCCTTTCTGTGCTCCTGATTCTATTATATTCACCAGTTTATTCTGTTGATCAAATTTTTAATTCACTTAATTTTTAGATTCACTTGTTGATAGATATGTATTTGTTGTTCATAATTTTTTGGCTTTTACCTTTTTCTTCTTCCTCTTCTAAAAGAGTACCTTTCAGCATTTCATATAATACAGGTTTGGAGTTGATGAACTCCTTTAGCTTTTTCTTCTCTGTGAAGGTCTTTATCTGCCCTTCAATTCTGGATGATAGCTTTGCTGGATAGATTATTCTTGGTTGTAGGTTCTTGCTGTTCATCACGTTGAATATTTCTTGCCACTCCCATCTGGCCTGCATCGTTTCTGTTGAGAAATCAGCTGACAGTCGTATGGGTGCTCCCTTTTAGGTAATAAACTGTTTTTCTCTTGCTGCTTTTAATATTCTCTCTTTGTCTTTTGCTCTTGGTATTTTAATTATGATGTGTCTTGGTGTGGTCCTCTTTGGATTCCTTTTATTTGGGGTTCTGTGTGCTTCCTGGACTTGTAAGTCTATTTCTTTTACCAGATGTGGGAAGTTTTTAGTCATTATTTCTTTAAATAGGTTTTCAGTATCTTGCTCTCTCTCTTCTTCTGGCACCCCCACAATTCTGATGTTGGTACGCTTGAAGCTGTCCCAGAGTCTCCTTACATTATGTTCACATTTTTGGATTCTTTTCTCTTCTTGCTTTTCCAGTTGAATGTTTTCTGCTTCTTTATATTTCAAATTTTTGACTTGATCCTTGCCTTTCTCTAGTCTGCTGTTAGGACTCTGTATAATAGTTTTTATTTCAGTCAGTGTATGTTTAATTTCTAGTTGGTCTTTTTTTATCTTTAGTTGGACTTTTTCCATCTCCTCTTGGGTCTCACTAAATTTATCCAACTTTTCTAGCATATTCTTGAAAAACCTTATAAGCGTGGTTTTGAACTCTATATCCAGTCGTTTTTTTTCCTCCATTTCTTTTGTTTGTACTCCCTTCCCTTGTCTCGGCATTTTTACTATGCCGGGGAAACTTCTGTGTTGAATTCAGCCTGATGATACCAGACGTGCAAAGCCGCAGAAGCCTCTGTTGAGCTTGGGATGGGTGGAGTCTCAGGGCTTAAGGGACCGCCTTGCCTTCCAGTCGGCCGCGCCCTCCACGGCCCCTGAGTCTCACGTGACTGGGTAATGGCTGGAGCAGTCCTTGTGTGTGCTTGCACCCGCAGTGCCTCTAACCGCTGCCTTTCCAGCTCCCCTGCGCACCAGGACCACACGAGTCTAGGTCTCCAGGGTTTCGTCCGAAACAGGGGTTTAGTGAAGTTAGAAGTGGCTCAGTTGGGATGGTCTGTCTCCCGCCCACTCGCAAAAGCCAGCGGCACAATCAGCAGTCTGTCCTGCGCTCAGTGTCGTGCGCGCCACCAGGCCTTTGATCTTTTGCGACTCCCCTAAATTTCCATGCACTTCTCCCTTTTCACAGTCCAAACTCCCCCCAATTGAGTTTCGGCTGGATATGGGGTTTAGTGTCGTAAGATAAGGGGTTCAATGCCGTTGGGAGCCTCCGTTTCCCTCCCACCAGAGAAAGCCAGCCAGGTATTCCGGCACCCGCTCTCTCCTCGCACGCGTCTCTGTACCTCAGCTTTTTGCAGCTCCTCTGGGTTTCCGTGAGCCCCTCTCTTTCCCTCTAGTTGTAGAACTTCCACTCAGCCAGCTTTCCTGTGGTTCTGGATGATGTCCGTTCTGTCTTTTAGTTGTAGTTTTGAAATTGTTGTGCGAGGCAGCAGTGTAGGTGTTTACCTATGCCGCCATCTTGGATTCGTCTATATCCAATGTTAGACTTTTGACAATGAGAGAGAAGACAGAGCTTCTTACTACTGGCCAATCACTTGCCAAGCCATAGAAGGAGTATTCTAATCTATGGAAACTGACCCTGAAAGAGGGTCATTACAAACATTCATAAAAGTAGCTGTCACCTTTTACTTGAAATGAATCAGACACTAGTTTATAGTCTGGGTATTTGGTCTAGACTTAAGAAAACACTTCACTTCTTTGTAAATTTATATATTTTTTAGCAAATTCAGCAGGATTTCAATGGGAAAAACTACTTTTATTATATATTTTATGTGTTTTTTTAAACTTAATCTTTTTATTCAACTCTAATGCAACTTGTAAAAATCAATGAGGGAAATATCCTCAAGTGAGGATTAAGAAAACAACAACAAAAAAGCAAGAGCACAAGAATGTGTCTGGGACCTCAGTGGTGGGAGAAATTAAGACCCCTCCCCAACCCCTGCTATGACAGAACCTGGACGAGAGAAGTTTAACCCAAACCAAGTTAAATTCCCCAAATTAAGGAAAATGAAGGTTGTGGTGGAGAATGAATCGTAGACTGGAGGAAAAATAGCAAGATGTAAGAGAAGGTTTGGTAGGCTGGGAGGCAGCAAGGGAGGGGCACACAGGACCCCGAGGAGGTGAATCACAGCAACTTCCCTTTGCTGTGGTTACCCAAGAAACTGGAGAAGTCTAATTGCAGGAAATGTCCAATTTTTAGTATTAAGTTGTTTGTTATCTTGTGCTTTGCTGTATTCCATTTGGCAACCTCTTGTTGGTGGCATTAAGGGGAGTTTAAGAAAGCGGGCCGGGCCTGTCGTAGAAGAAACCTGAGGGCAAAACGAGCACCTCAGTGGCAGATAGGGTGGAGAGGGATGTGGGGATGGTTCCAGAGAGAACAGTGACAAGTGGGAAGATAAACCTTCCAGGTATCCTCCAAAATCCTAGAAGAGAGGATTTCCACAGTCAGAGGGAGGTGGGTAGCACAAGGCATTTCATTAGAGGTATTCCAGTAACAACTGAACCTTAGCTGGTTTAGCTCAGTGGATAGAGTTTCAGCCTGCAGACTGAAAGGTCCCGGGTTCGATTCTGGTCAAGGGCACATACCTCAGTTGCAGGCTCAATTCTGGTCCTAGTTGGGTTGAGTATGGGAAGCAACCAATTGATGTGCCCCCTCACATCAATGTTTCTCTCTCTCTCAGTCTCTCCCCCTCCATTCCACTCTCTCTAAAAGATTAGTGGAGCCCTAGCGGGTTTGGCTCAGTTGATAGACAGTCAGCCTGCAGACTGAAAGGTCCCAAGTTTGATTCCGGTCAAGGGTACATGCTCAGGTTGCAGATTTGATCCCCAGTAAGGGGCGTACAGGAGGCACCCCATCAATGATTCTCTCACCATTAATGTTTCTATCTCTTCCTTTCCCTTCCTCTCTGAAATCAATAAAAGTGTATTTTTTTAAAATCAATAGAAAATTACCCTTTCGTGAGGATTAACAAAACAAACATCAACCAGGGGAGCCCAGAGGCTGAAAAGCCTGAGGATTTCAGGCACTGATAAGTCACACCTACATGCAGCCATAGTCTAAATCAAATGGTAGGCCAAAAATAACAAAAATATTTGAAAATAATATTTTATTACCATAAAAAGTTTAAGTAATGAGGGCCGTGATTGTGTAATCTCAATTTTGGTTGAATATTTTTAAGTTAATGAAATCATAGCTACATTCCTTATTTTGTATGACTCACAGTTTCTTTTTTTAAAAATATTTTTTATTGATTTTTCAGAGAGGAAGGGAGAGGGATAGAAAGTTAGAAACATCGATGAGAGAGATTGATCGATTAGCCGCCTCCTGCACGCCCCCTACTGGGGATGTGCCTGCAACCAATGTACATGCCCTAGACCAGAATCAAACCTGGAATCTTTCAGTCCGCAGGCTGACGCTCTATCCACTGAGCCAAACCGGTTTCGGCGACTCACAGTTTCTTTATATAAACTGAACATTGTTCTTATAGCAGCCAGCACTGGAGTTTCTTTTTGGTTGAAAACTTAAAAATCAAGTGAATAAAAAATCTGATGAGCAGAATAAACTGATGAATATAATAGAATCAGGGGCATAGAAAGCACAGACTGACAATTCTCAGGGGGAAAATGGTGAAGGGGAGTGAGGGGAGAGACTGGACAAAAATCGTACACCTATGGATGAGGACAACAAGGGAGAGAGGTAAGGGCAGAGGGTGGGGTGGGAGCCAGATAGAGAGAACTATGGGGGAGGGGGGAAGAGGAACAATTGTAATAATCTGAATAATATTTATTAAATTAAAAAAAATAAATTGTTCCACAAAAAAAGTAAAAGGAATGTGGGACATGGGAATGGCAATGAGTGAAGCAGGGTAGGAAGGAGAAAGTGATGTGGACTGAAGAACTTAGAAGGATGGAAGTGGACAAAAATGGTATGTTAGTTCATCTGTTGCTATATCTCAAAGTATCCCAAAACTTAGTGGCTGTTTCCTAATGGGAATGGAGCCCACAACTCAGCATGTGCCCTTGACTAGAATCAAACCCAGGACCCTTCAGTCCACAGGCTGACGCTCCAGCCACTGAGCCAAACCACTAGGGTTAATTGTGTATTTTTAAAATTACCTCTGACTTTCAGGGCAAAATTTAAACATTTTTAAATTCAAAAGATGTCATCTCATCCCTGCCTTGTCTCGTGACTTGATTAATTACATTTTTTAATCAGCTTATCAACCATTCCTAAGAAACCCAATCTCCATTAGCCTTTATCTTGACCAGTTGTGTTCCAAAGGCAAATTACAACAGATTCTAGGTCATCTGAATACCAAAATGCTCCTACATAATTGGGGGGGGAAGGGGACGGGGAGGGGGGGAAGGGAGAGACACACTAGCTGGGCCAGAGTGTTCAGTGGTTGAATGATGACTTCAATTCCCCCTCAGGGCACATGCCCAGGTTGTGGGCTGGATCCCCAGTAGGGGGTGTGCAGGAGGCAGCTGGCCAATGATTCTCTCTCATCATTGATGTTTCCATCTCTCTCTCCCTCCTCCTTCCTCTCTGAAATCAATATATATTCACACACACACACACACACACACACTCACACACAAACACCAGTGAGTAGAATTTCTTGCATCCACCAAACAAGCTCTCCAGGGGAAACACAGTAAAACCCAACCCCAAACAAAAAAACACCCACCACCAAAAAAGCCACGAGGCTGGAACTCGACGTGGATATTATCAAAGCACAGTATGGCCTATCCTGCTACCTGGTGTTGGGTGATGTTGTCTTCAGGTTTCCAAAGTTCTAAAATAAATTTATATGCATAAGAAGAGGGGGTTTCAAACACGAGAACCACGCTATGATAGCACATCACAGAATCGCATTTCCTAGAGCGAAGCACAAGGAAGGGAGGGGGGGGGGGGGGGGGGGAGTAAACCAGCTCCTCCTCCCAGCATTTGGAGGTGACACGCAGTGTGGACCTGCCCACCGTCGCCAGACACCGTTCATGCTGCAAGCGGTTTGGGGAGCACACAAAGGCACTGTTTGCCCTTATCTAAGCCACCTGAACTAGCTCAAGTAACCACCGGGTGTTCATTCTCGTCCCTCCTCCAGAGAGCAGGGGAGCTGAGAACAGACCTGGCCTCTGTTCCACACGGAAGTCATGGACGCTTTTGTGCAAGCACACGGGGCGGGCGGGAGGCGAGCCCTCCTGAGCCTGTGCCATGCCCGGGCGGGCGGGCGCGGCCAGCCTCTGAGCCCCGCGTGCGGGGGGCGCTGGAATGCTTGGCAAGCGTCCGCGCCGTGAAGCGCGTCATTGTGCTGAGCCTGTTCCCACGTCGGACTCTCAAAATGTTCAGTTCCCTGGAAAATGTTCCACAGAAGTTTCACTGTATTAGGCTTTGTCTTCTCGTCTTTCACAAAGGCCGTCGGCCCTCTGTGCAGACCGGGGTTGCCTTTCCATAGGCATTTCTGTTGGCCCCGAGCCACGGAGACGAGAGTCACAGTCACGGGGCCACGGAGGGGAAAGGCTGGGGGCGGGGGTACCACGCCACAATCTTTTGCCCCCACAGTCACCATGCAGAAGGACCCTGGGATGAAAATGCGCATCTGTCAGTTTTTGAAGATATTGCCAGAGAAATGTGTTTACAGTGACCACTAATAATTGTTTTTGTTTTTGTTTTTTTGAAAAGAAGTAATTGACCACATGATGAAGAGTTTGGAATTATTTAATGTCAGAATATGCAGCATAAGCTTTTAGGTTGAAATCTGCGATTTTAATTATTTAAAATACAGACGTCAAACTGTTTAAATGTCAGATATGTGCATTATACTTAGAAATTACCAATCACTAATTTTCACAGGAAGAAAATAAAAGAGCTTCCTGATTATTGTAAATTTGCAACAACAACAACAACAAAGATAGGGATTTCTGCAAAATCACTGTCAAGAAAAATAAAGTTACACCAATTGGTTACATTTCAGTGGATTCTGCCTTCAACACAGATTAGCTTATTTCTTTTAATTTAAATAAATAAGAAGGCACAACTAGGCCAATTAAGCATTTTGTTTTTCTTTCAGTGCACAGAAGTCTAAGTCATCTTTATTGATTTTCTGGAAGCAGCGCATTAAGTAGCTTTGAAAATTATTGAGAGAATGTCAGAAAGAAGCTTGAAATGCATAGATGATATCAAAATACTAAGAGACTGATTAAAGGATGGGGTGCCAACCAAGAGATTTTAAACAGTCACTTGTTTGATCCCAAGGTCAGACTTTTAGTCAACTTTTTTTGAAGGTACTCTTTATAGTGTTCTGAATTATTATGATTCCTTTAAGAGTGTTAGTCACTCATTCTCTCTCTCTTTCTTTTTCTATGAGGTCAGAATCTACTTAAAACTTATTTAAAAGCCATACAAATTTTGAGTCTGGAAAATAGGGTTCTACTTCACAGAAATCCCAAATACAGACTGCATTATATTGCTTACTGTTAGCTGTCACGGAAGAGAAAAAGTAAATCTGATCGTGAAGAAGTCTTGATAGGAAATGGGCATTGAGGTAAAGACAACTTTTGATTCTTAGAATTAAAAATTTTTAATAACTATAAGGTGATTTTCTATCCACCTGAGGACATGTTGAGAGAGAGAGAAAAAAAAATATTGATGTGAGAGAGAAACATCAATTGGTTGCATAGGTACACACCAGACCAGAAATTGAACCCCAGAACCTTTCCAATGCTTCAATCAACTGAGCCACCCAGCCAGGGTGATCTAAGGTGATCTTTTGATAACACATCAAGTAACTTGGACATTATTTTCAAAATCGCATCTTTCTAAAAGACACTCCTCAGTGTCAGCACAATTCTCTGGCTCTGTGCAAATTTTTTTTTTTGACCCAGTTGGGGAAGCAGTGAAAATAAAGTTAATGTGGCACTGATCAAACCTCTCTTATGTTGAGAGCATCTGGATCTCATTCTTCTTACTGGGTAGTATTACCATTATTCTGCTTTATTTTTTGACTGTTTGTGTAGAAGGATAACCCCAGCAGGCTTCACAAGTGGAAAGACAGGTGTGAGTACCTTCCTTTGTTGTTGGCCTGCTGAGAGAGAATTTCTAGTATTTTTTAATAAATATGTATGAAATACATGACAGTATAATAATAATATTAAAAGGGGGACAGGGGAAAGGAGTGTGTTAGGAGAAAGGATTACTGTCTACAGTAATTGAATCCTCCAGCCTCAGAGAGCCATAAGATTAGATAAAAATAAACTCTGTTTTATTGCTTAAAATTTTAAAGATATTTCTAAGAAAATGCTCGTCGTTTCATTTTCTTTACAGAAACATAAAAAAAGTGGCCATTCAAGAGGGTAACAGAGAGTTTTAGTAAATGTGGTTTGAATTATGTTCAGATGAATACAAAGAGACATGTTTTCTGAAAGAAGTATCTAAGTTTTTTTTTAATTGCTTAAAACAGTTTAAGATTTGATACAAGCTTTGTGGGGGAGCTTCATTCTTCTTGCAAATCTAATACTGCTAGACTGTAAGCTGCTCAAAAGAAAATGTGGCATCCCTCTTCTCTCTGCTCCCCAGGCCCCAAACTGTGCCTACTACTTGGTACACAATAAGAACTAAGAAATACTGTTGCCTGAATTACTGCATAATAATCAAAAGCACTTTCATTACCAAATGAGAACATTTACACTACAGTTATCCCCCAAATCTCTTGCTGCTCATTTATGAAATCCTATCCGCCATGAGATGTAACATCTACTTAGAACAATGAAAACAGAATATCTTTCTTGTATTCCGTATTCTCCTTTCACCATGGATTTGTCTCCATGATAGCACACACATTTGCCTTGTTTTTTCATTACTCAGTACAGTACAACTGTCTGGGTTTGTCAGAAGAGATGTGTATCCAGCTGTGCGCTGAAATACAGTACACGACTGGCATGCTTATCGCAGTTGCTTTGTGGCCTATTACTCTCTATTGCCTTACTGTGTAATATTTATTATGAGTGCCATCAGCTCCATTCTTTCCTCTCTTTCATGGGCAGTGCCTATGCCTGGTACTTCCAAATCTTTCCCTGCTCTCCTTTTCCGACCCCAGTGCCCGCCCCCCCGCCCCCCCCCCCTATCTCCTATCTAGCTCATCCCAGTCTAGGATGCTAAACAAACAAACAAACAAAACAAGTTTCCGCCGGAAACGGTTTGGCTCAGTGGATAGAGCGTCGGTCTGCGGACTGAAAGGTCCCAGGTTTGATTCCGGTAAAGGGCATGTGCCTCGGTTGCAGGCACATCTCCAGTAGGGGGCGTGCAGGAGGCAGCTGATCGATATCTCTCTCTCATCGATGTTTCTAACTTTTCCTTCCCCTCTTCCTTCCTCTCTGTAAAAATTCAATAAAAATACATTAAAAAATATTTAAAAAACAAACAAACAAAAAAACAAGTTTTCCTTGCTGGCACTTACTGGCAATTTCCAAAGTCCCAAAAGAAAAATGAGAATGACTCAGATGAAGGGAGATAGACAAGAGAGGAGGAATTCTGAAGCAGACATTCCGATCAGGTGCGGGGGGGCCGGGGGGAGACGATGAGGAAGGGGGAACAGGCATGATCACATTTCCTTTGTACTTTCTCTGCAAATAATCCTGGGAGGAGCCAGGTTCACAGATTGCAGGCTAAAGTCTCACAGTGGTAGCCAGTGGGTTAGTGTGCACGTTGCTGTGATTGCTTTTCCTTTTCAAACACACCAATATGAGAAGAGCAGACTTCATGGACAAATGTCAATGTCCAGCTACTCTTGAAAAGACCTGGCTGCACTTTCCTGCATGGCAGCAATTGGCTAGAGCTGAGCAGAGCCTCACTCTTCCCTTCTGTAGGTGGGGAGGGGATGCTGCTCTCTGCCCTCACCTGGTCGAAATGGGGATCAAGAATGGATGGACCTGGAGAGCATTATGCTGAGTGAAGTAAGTCAGAGAAACAAATACCATACGATTTCACTTATATGTGGAATCTAATGAGCTAAATAAACAAGCATACAGAATGGAAGCGGATTCATAGATACAGAAAATAGACTGACAGTTGTTCGAGGGGAGGAGGTTGAGGGATAGAGTGTAAAAGGTGAAGGGATTAAGCAAAAAACAAACAACAACAAAACCATCTTATAGACACAGACAACAGTGTGGTGATTACCAGCAGGAGAGGGGTGTGTTAGGAGGTAGAAGAGGGTAAGAGGAAGTATAAATGGGGATGGAGGGAGAGTAGACTTGGGGTGGTGAACACACAATACAGAATATAGATGATGTAAAATGGTACACCCAAAACCTATATAATTTTATTAACCAATGTCACCCCAATAAATGTAATAAAATTTAAAAAATATTCTTCTTTAAAAAATGATTTAACTGACCGAAACTGGGTTGCCTGTGGACTGAAAGGTCCCAGGTTCGATTCCGGTCAAGGGCATATACCTTGGTTGTGGGCTCATCCCCAGTGGGGGGGTGTGCAGGTGGCAGCTGATTGATGTTTCTCTCTCATCGATGTTTCTAACTCCCTATCCCTTTCCCTTCCTCTCTGTAAAAAACCAATAAAATATTTTTTTAAAGTATATAAAATGATTTAACTAAAAGCACTGGGTACCCACTCTGTTGCACACTTTTGTTGATCATTCCTTTGGGTTGTGTTATCCACTCTGAAATTTTTTAGAATACAAATAGGTGTGGGTGTAATATAGCGATTTAGGTATGCAGAATGGCACCTGGGAGGACATGAAGATGGCATTGGGGTCCTTCAGGATCCGGCACCTCACATTCTGGGGTTCCTTTAGCCCACATCTTCCTGCTTCAGGTTGCCTCCAAGGACCTAGTGTGGCTCTTGGAAGTGCAAGGTATCATCTGTTCCTCAGTTCCTGTTCGCTCCCCTCGATTTAAGCCATTCCGGGAAGATATGGAGCACAGTGCTCCTATTCCTGGGATCCACTCCCAGCGGACTGAAGCCTTAGAGGTGACACAGGACAAGCCACAAAGGTTTTCTTTTCCTTCCTCCCCCCTCCCTCCCTCCCTCTCTCCCTCTCTCCCTCTTTTCCTCCCTTCCTCCCTCCCTCCCTCCTTTCCTTCCTTCTCATCAATTGGAAATGAATCTATACTTTAGCAGTCCCGATCCCAGTTTATAATCATTCCAGCTCAACTCTGTCTTTAAAATTCCTGTAATAATAATCTTCCCTCCCATGCTCATCCTTCCCCCGAGTTACATAGATGCAGAACATGCAGCCTTGACTCCTAACAATTCCGAGAAGCCGGAATCCTGGGCCCGTGTTCTTACAAGCCCATCTGGCCCCTGGCCCCTCTCCCTCACATCTTCCCTGTCACCTCTTGTGCAAACACCTCTCCCCAGGCCACTTCCCTCCCAGAACACAGACCCAGGCTCCCTCCTGTCCTCCCTGCCCTGCTCACAGAAAGCTGCCAGGTCCCACATTCTTTCCTGGAGGGCGGGCAGCTACAGAAGAACATTGCACACGTGATGGAAAACCACGGGAGGCTCAAGGTTTAAAAGCCTTGTTTGCAGAGGAGCGAGGCTGCCTGCCTGCCTCTGCCGCCCAGCTGTGTTGCTGAATCATGGATCCCGTCCTGCCTCCTTGTGTAGGAACTGATGTCTGTCGGGGTCTTATTCCCCTCCCCTCCCTCCCTGCCCTCCCACTTACATGGAACATGCTTCAAACGCAATAATCCCTGCAGCCTGCACTCTGCTCCCCCTGGAATCGGCTTTTTAATTCTGGAAGACAGCATTGAGCAGCAGGCTAAGGCATCTCCGTGTGGCTTATTCCCCTGGCCCAAGGCTTGCAGGAGAAACCTGCGTGCCAACAGCAGCCTCTCAGAGCCCCGCCCCCAACAGTTTGAGTTTGCCTGAAGACCACATTGAAAGCCACCAAAAACACTGAGGTCTAGGGTCAAAGCATTTGGGTGCTTTTCTATTTCAGGAGGGATCCTGAGGGCACCTCAGACTTCCTTAATGAAGGGCACATTCTCAGGAAAGACGGGCAGAATTCAGTTCGAAGGTAAGCAAGCTTTGGCCCCCTAGTGTATGAGTATCCGTGGTGTGGCCTTCGGGACAAAGGACAGAACAGAGGTGCTCTCTAGTGCTCTGACCACACTACCTGACTCTCTCCTTTCTTCTCCCTTTTGAGAATTTCCAAATAACATAAGAAAGCGAGCCATGTGAGTGAAACACAGGATCTGGAAGCTTTAGTGGTATCTGTTGCCACAAGGAATGAAAAAAGAAATCTTGAAGGGTGATATTTATATGGTGAGTGTGGATAGCAATTATGTTCTGCTCAGGTTCTGAATTTCCAGGTGAATAGTAGAGGAGTGTGGGTGTGGGTGGAGGTGGGGGAGGTCCTAACCTCCCCTAGCCCCTGCACCCCAGGACTGCATTTTTCAAGCAAAGAATAAAAGAAGCTTCTTTCTTTCTTTCTTTCTTTCTTTCTTTCTTTCTTTCTTTCTTTCTTTCTTTCTTTCTTTCTTTTTTTTTCTTTTGCAAAGGTTGGCTTCCAGCTCCCATTGTAAATTTATGCCCCTGACATCCAACAATACATTATTCGCACCTGTGTCAGACAGGGGAGGAGCAGCTTGTCTCAGCTTAGACTTCACTAGAATCACAGTGATAACCAATGTTCCAACACCCCCCTCCCCATTCCTCATTTCCTTGTTCCTCCCAGAGGTATGGTATATTTCATTTTAAAGTGCTTAGAGACTACAGCAATATGCGCTATATAAATAATAAATGGAATGCAATCGAATTGGAAAAGTCTTGAACCCCTGATTTTGGCTTACCTCCCAAATCAGATTTAGACATGCAAAAGCTGCTTCTTGGACAGGCTGGGGTTTATTTTCCCCTCCCTTTCTTAGGACTGTCATTCCATGTGCTTGCAGGGATCCTGGTGTGCCTGCTTGGAGGTTAGGGGAAGTTCACAGCCTCCCATCTCCATTGTTCATGGTGGATGTGCTCAGCATGGAGTTTCCCTGCCTATGAGATACAATGAATAAAGTCAGGGAAGGGAGAGCAGAGGGAAAAGGGCGGCGTCTAATAGAATGGGATCAGACAAAACCAACAATAAGGTGCTTACTTTGTACCAGGCATTGTGCTTGGGATACAAAGAACATTGAGAAACGAGCTCGGTTTCCAAAAGACAAGCGAGTTGCCACATACAGTCATCACATGCAGCCAAGTATGGTAGATGCTCGGAGGGAGGCCATGGCCCGGGGGGAGGAGTCCATTTCATTCTGGAAAGGCTTCCTACTTGGCTCTTAGATAGGATTTTGGAGAGATGAGGGCAAGCATTGGATGGAGAAAACAGAATAAGTGGATGTATAGGAACAGAAAAGCAACAGTTGGTGTGGGGAACCCATGGTGGTGGGATAAAGAGGCTGAGCCCAGGTTGAAGAGCAATGAAAGGAAGGAAGTCACTTCAGGAGGTCCCTCATTCTGGACGCTTCCTAACGAATTCTTGCCTAATCATCTACCCAACCTCGTGAGATGGATACTATCATTCTCACTGTACACGGAAGCAAACCGAAGGGTGAAGTATTAGCACAGGATGGGACTTGAATCTGGGCCTTCTGAGTCTGCAGCCAGTGCTCCGTTACTGCTGTCCATATGCCCTTCCCATTGCTTCAGAGCCAAGATTCAGGGTTTGGGACTTACTTATGGACAGTAGGAGCCATTGAAGACTCTTTCAGGAAGGGAGAAATATAGCCAGGTCAGAAAAGAGAATCTTCTTTAATATGTTCAATTCCTACGTGTATTGAAAGGGCCTCAGAGCAAAGGGTGCAGATGGGGCAGTCTGCAGGCAAGGGGCAGTGCTCATTCCTGACTGCCCTTTTAATATATTTGATCTATTTAACAATCTGATAGAAGATTCTAAATCATTCTCTAATAATCTGAAGTTAATCAAATGTTTAAAGTAACCCGGTGTGTGCAGCAGCTGAGGTGATTCCCCCCACCTCCCCCTTTATTTGGTTTTCAAAGTGAGAGTTGTGTTAAAGGTACCTATTCCAACTTGGTACAAATTAAAGTCACTGAAACCTCCAGATAACTCATGAGAGGCTGGTGATGAAGGAGCTGGGAGAATCACTGGGAAAAGTAATTTGAAATTAGACACCACGTCCTATAAATGTTAATTTTTGGAAATGTGGAAACCTGTGTAACCCAACGTGTTTATTTTCTCATTATATACTAATAGAAAATAAACAAAAATTGTTATATTCCCTTAATAAAATATTATGAATTTATTAAAATAGAAGATATCAGCACCAGGTCAGATTATGGAAATATTTATAATGTAATGTTACAAGAAAAAAATTGAGAATATGATTTTAGTTTTTAAAAAATATGTAAATGTATTAGTAACTACAGGAGAAAAATAGAAAAAATGGTTATTGTATTGACTTGCACTTTTTTTTCCTTTAAAATTCTGGTTCTTTTGTTTTGAACATTTTCTAAGGGTATTATTTTCTAAATGTCATGGTTGTAGACAGAGGCAATGAGGGTAAAAGGAGACAGGAAACCCATTACTAAGAGCAGTAATATCAAACCACAATCAATGCTTTTTACTCTAAGTACTAGCAAAGGAAATACAGTTGTTTGTTTTATCAAACCAGAAATGCTTGGTATTGAATGCAGGGAA
The DNA here is from genome assembly GCA_011751065.1 of Lasiurus cinereus. NCBI lineage: Eukaryota > Metazoa > Chordata > Mammalia > Chiroptera > Vespertilionidae > Lasiurus > Lasiurus cinereus. The sequence goes on along the minus strand of JAAGEH010000014.1, from coordinate 4,446,758 downwards.
CATATAGACCTTCTTTTTTAAAATGTATGCTTTGTAGCTATCATCAGGAAAACATTCCCTTTATTTTTTTCAGTCGCAGATGTCTTCATCTGTCTGAGTACGTTTATTAAGGGCAGCTCTGCCTAAAGGCAAAGAAATGAATAAGAACGTTAAAGTCTCTTTTAGAGGTACAATTGTATGACTATCATCCTAGACATTCACAGCTATTACAGAATAAAGAAAATAAATAGCTGTAAAGGAAGTAATAGAAGCATGGCTAAGAGTACTTTATCTCTGGTTAAAAACATAATTATAATATGGAGAGAAATACACCTCTTTTCATTTTAAGTGGCACATTATAAATATGTAATAATATAAGAATAACTGAAATAATAACGAACAATATTTTACCAAGTACTTTCATACCCAGTACCTTTACGGTTTTATATAAAGTACTATATTGGTCCACAAATGACTATAATGCCATTAATTTGCCTTCCCACTTTAATTTTAGGATAACCATTATTATGAAATTACAATAGTTTAAAAAAATCTAAGTGCAGATGTCATTGTGATAGGTACTTTCCAGAATCATTTTTCTTGAACATAGACCTAAACTGTGAGAGTTTATGCTCTAAAATGGATAGCGTGGATGGAGACATATATCAGAAGACAGACAGCTCAGTAAGATGAAGGACAAAGAGAGAAAAAACAAAGGCAAGACTTTGAGAGAACTGCCAATAGACACATAAGAGTCTCAAATACAATACAATACAATATAGATTCTTACCTCCTTATGCTTTCGAGTTCTGTAAAAGGCTGGCGGTTGAGTCTATTCTTTTTTTTTTTTTTCAATCCTCTCCCAAGAATATTTTTTGATTTTAGAGAGAGTGGAAGAGAGAGGGAAAGACAGAGCGAAATATTGATGTGAGAGAAACACATTGATTGATTACCTCATGCACGTGCCCCATCCAGGGCCCAGGGAGGAGCCTGCAACTAAGGTATGTGCCGTTGACAGGAATGGAACCTGGCTGTCGGTCCGTGGGCTGAATGCTGTATCCACTGAGCCAAACTGGCTGGGGTTGGTTGAGATTATTCTTTGGCACAGACCCCAGAAAACAAGTTTTTCTGATTCCACATCCTAAAGCATGAATGTGAATCTAATAATAATAAAAGATGGGGTCAAATATTTTTAACATACAGTAGAAGTTGATAAGAGCTGATTTTTAAATCCAGATGAGTTTTGTGAACAAACACGGGGATGTGAATAATGTCTGAGCAGAGAGGGGAGACCATCACTGAGTTAAATAATGAGACATAGAGGACTGGCTTCCAAGAGATGTGCAGGGGGCAGACGTGGTGGGTTCTTCTCCCTGAGGTTATACAGATGCTGTGTGCCTGGCGCTAGAAGCTGACCTCAGAGATTCTTTGGGGTGAGAGCAAGCACCGAGAGCACGCATGAAACTATTCTCCGCACATGCCGAGGCCCAGTGCAGATCCGAGAAGAGGCAGCAGGGGCCCCCCGGTGCCCAGGCACAGCACAGTGAATCCTGCCATAAGTGGGCTCTGCAGACTCCTGCCAGACCTGATCATTGAGCTCAGGGCACTCACCCGCTTTGGGTGGGCCAAGTTAATATCCGGAAGGAATCGCGTATGTTCTGAAGTTGCCTAGAGAGGGATCAGGACAGATTTCTAATTTTACCAGCCAGGCCAGCAAAGGGAATAAACTCGGGAAGGGGAGCTGTAGTGAGGAGTTCAATGACCAGGATGGGACTGAAAAGAATACCAATTCAGAGGTCGTAGGGAGAGAGTAGGGCACTGCTCTATCGTAAAAATGATTTAAAAAAAATAATAATAAAATAAAATAAATTTTAAAAAGGAGAGAGGGGTGGGCATTTTCTGAATAGTTGTGTCTAGAAGGAGCTGCTAACCCGTGAATGTCTTGAGGGTCTCTGAAAGGGCAGAGAGATGGACCTGCCGTCACCCTGGGATTCAGTCCTGTGCAAAGCAAACCATCACCTCTCCCTGTGACATTCCTAACCACAGGCAAACTCTAATCCTAAGGCCCTTTCATAGAGTCGTATCAAGTGCATATCCACATACACTGACTATGCTGGAGAAGTAGTGAGGAAAGGAATACAGCCAGAACACATTAGGAAACAGCCAGGGACCTGAACTTGGGTCTCTGCTAGAAGAAGCTTACCATTCCTCAACCCTCAGCTGTGGGAGCTGGCCCCAGGGCCGTGAGTGACTCTCTGTGCCCTCACAACCTTCAGGCCTGATACCCTGAGGCCTCACTACCTCCCCAAACACAGACACCTGCCTCACTCTGGCCTGGGGACATTGCTGCCCTGGATGGTATCCTGGGGCACTTGCTGGTGAGGAGCAGGAAGAGATACGATACAGAGTCCTTCATGAGTCCTTTGAATCAACTGATGGGCTTGTAAGAAAAATGAACATTATAAAGCTCACATAGCTGCAGCATTATGGAAATGGAGGGCAACTTCTGGAAAAACTGCCAATGTCTCCTCATTGATGCCACAGGGAGCTGGGCAGTGTTGAGTGAGGTTGCCAACATCAGCAGCTGGAAATAACGGTGGTACAGAGGCAGCAGTGGCCAGAGAACCCAAGCGAGGGTAGGAGGCACAGCACACATCTGCAGGAATGAGTGGCAGATGCAGGCCCAGTGTGAGGAGAGAGCTGGACCACAGCGGAACCTCACCGGCCGTCACCAGGAGACAGGACCACTCAGAGACCCTTCCAGGGGCTCAGTGATTCCACTGCAAGGAACTGAAAACCAGAGGCTGCTTTTTATTATCTTTGAAATCAAGTTATTACTTGATTGTCCCTGGCCAGTCTGCTATGGCCTAGAAAGCATGGGTTCCCTAGATTTGAAACTAAAATAATTGACTTTGTTGCCACATTAAAGTAATTTAATTTGTTTAATATTTCCCCTTATTAATAAGCCACTATTTAAAAATACCTATTACGTGCTCATCATTATGATAGGATAGAGGGTTTACCCATATATAAAAGACTTCACTCTCTCCCTTTTTCAGGCAAGGAAATCAACACTCAAACCCAGGTCTGGTGCCTGGGTCTCAAATCCAGATTTTCCCACTATTCCCCCACTCTTTCACTTTTACTGTGTCACGCGTGATGTCTCAACTGACTATCTCAACTGGTCTTGAAAACTGCTCTTGCTACGGGTCCATTAATCTCTAGTTCATTCACACTGATTGTGCTTTTAAATGCTTTAACCCAAAACAAGTCAATAAAAATGTATGAAGGCATTATCATTTGATTTAAGTGTATCTACTTAGGACTCAACCCCACGAAGATAATTGCAGAATAAGATGGTAGGGTGTCTTTGCAAAGCATAGTTTCAGTGTTTTGGTTTTCAAGATCAACAAAAGGGAAGATACTGAGCAAAAATAGGAGGCTTGCAGCTTGTACTGAAAGCCGGACTGACTCAGTGGGTTATTTAGCTTCTTTGTGTCCCCCAAATAAAGAAACTTATCTTGAAGATAGTGGTATTTTCCTTGTCCTTTTGACATTGAAGTTTATTCCTTAAGCTTTCATTTTCATTTGTTTATTTATGTACATACTTGCAGGGATAATGTCAAAAGATAGCTGTAAGAGTGTCAACTTTAATATTGAAATGTATTATTAATAAGAGTTGATGTATAAATAATGAATAACGCAATGAACAATGAATATTTTTGAATCAACAAAATCGGTTGAGCAGTGGTCAGAGCAGAGTGTCTGATGTCCAAATTTTAGCAAAGCCACCGATCAAGTGAAACCAGAAAAACGTATCAGGGAACTTTGAAACATTACAAATGAATTGTCTGCAAAGTCTTTCTGAAAAAGCAAAAACAACTTGTAGGGAAGCTAAAGGAATCTATTAGTAGCCTCACTGCTATTCTCTCTCAATGGTCAGTTTAGTATTGAAAAGAAATTCCTCCCTTACATCTTCTATTTTAATGGCTAGAAATTACTAAGGAAAATCATACTGCTGATGCCAGTGAGCTTCTTGGAATTCTTCATTGTTTGTTGTTTGGAAGAAATACAGATGAATAATAAATATTGTTTTCTTTTACAGTATTTTACTAAAAAAGTGAGGCTGCCAGGACTGTTTAAAAAAATCATTGTTGGCTTTCATGTTAATTTCTTCATATATATATATATATTGCTTAGCTCTCAAATTACATTAATGTAACACAACATTGAGTTTTCTATTTGGTTCTATACCTTTGCATTAATAATGCATTCAGTTATTTGCAAAGAAAATTTTACATTCCTAGGGAGATGTATTTGGTTACGGGACTTTAGAGGGTTTCAACTTATACCTAGCCACATACACTTTAAGGCTACCTCTGTGCTAAAATGCTCATTAATCCATAGCTCTGAGCATTTGCATTTTTATTATGGAAGACCCCTGAGCAAATGTGCCTTGCTAGTTACTCTCTAAAAGGATTTCCTTTTAGGCCTCTGCCTTAGTCTTTTCAGAGTACCATAACAAAACAGCAAAATACCATAACAAAATAGCAGACTCCGCTGCTATGTGTCCCTCAATCATTGTGGCTCTATGTGTATCTTTACTACCCTCATTGCCCACTTCTTTCTCAATAATCCTAAATGGTTTCCATATTTTTAGATCTTTTACAAAAATAGTCTTATTTAATCCTAAAATTGTTTTAGCAAAATTTGTAATTTTTAAGTTCTCGAAATTCTAGTTACATTTTCACAACTTCCAATTCCCAGAAATGTGATATATTACATAAGTTGAGAAATTGTTACTAGAAAACACATATCATTGCTGAAAAGAAATAATTAATACACAGCTTATTTGTAAGTGATATCTGCAGGAGACAAAAATAAATAGTGTAGGAGCTATAGGTGCTACAATCCTGGGAAATGCGGTGTGGCAATAATGTGTGCTTTCCTATATCTAGGAGTTGGGATTTAAATGTGCTCAGGGTATGAACCTTAGGCTGTGGGCTCATGCAAAATGCAGAGTTAGAATTAGTAAATCTGCATGAATTCAGGACCCCCAAAAAGCTTTGTCTGTAGTATCAGTATGAACTATTTTTAAAAAGCCACCTTCCCTGTAGCGCATGGAGTCAACAAAGAAGCTTGTCAGTTTAGATTCTAAGTGGAAGGAAATAGTCTCCCCTGAGAATCTGTAACCTTATCCAGTTCTTACTCTGGTTTGGAATTTGAATTTATACTTGGATTTGGAGCCATTTTCCTTAAAGGAAATGTAAATATTACCAGCGTTAAGGGCCACACAGTCTCCATTGTAGCTATTCAACTCTGCCATTGTAGAATGAAAGGTGCAGTAGACAATATGTAAACAAATGGCTGTGTTTGTGGTTCAATAAAACTTTATTTACAGGCAGTGTGGGAGGACAAAGAGGGTAAATGGGATCAAATACGTGGTGACAGAAGGAGACTAGTTTCGGGTGGTGAGCATACAATAGATCAGTGGTTCTCAACCTTTTTTAATGCCGCAACCCTTTAATACAGTTCCCCATGCTGTGGTGACCCCTAACCATAAATTTATTTTCATTGCTACTTCATGACTGTAATTTCGCTACTGTTATAAGTTGTAATGTAGGTATTTGTGTTTTCCGATGGTCTTCTCCCACAGGTTGAGAACTGCTGCTGTAGAGTCTAAGACCATTGGAAAACACAGATATATTTACATTATGATTCATTAATAGTAGCAAAATTACAGTTATGAAGTAGCAATGAAAATAATTTTATGGTTGGGGGTCACCACAGCATAAGGAACTGTATTAAAGATTGAGAACCACTGCAATAGACTATACAGGTGTATTATAAAGTGTACAGCTAAAATTTATATAATGTCATTAACCAGTGTTACCCCCAACAAAGTTAACAATCCAATTAAAAAGAAAACAAAGGACCTAATAGACACTTCTCCAAAGAGGGCATACAGATGGCCAATCGACATATGGAAAAAATGCTCAAAGTCATTAATCATCAGAAAAATGCAAATTAAAACAACAATGAGATATCACCTCACACCTGTCAGAAAGACTATCTTTAATTTTTAAAATTTAAAAATCTTTTTTATTTTAATTAATTTTAAAAATCTTTATTTTTGAAAGTATTACATATGCCCTCCTTTTCCCCCCATTGACTCCACCCCAGGCCTTCACCATCTATTGTCTGTGTCCATGGTTGATGGATATACGCATACAAGTTCTTGATTAATCTCTACTCACCCACCCACCCACCTCTGTCTAATAAAAAAAAAAGTACTTTATTTACAAAAGAGGAGGTGCTTTGCTGAATGCTGATTTATAATGTCTGTCTGGTCCAAGAGCTTACAAGTCAAAACTCTGATATAAAAATTGGTCCTGTCCAGTGATAACTCTAAGGCTTCTGGACAAAGCAAACATAAAAACTGCTCTGAAGGGATCACCTATTCAGTCAGGCTGAGGGATGCCCTCACTGAAGATGAACCCACACTCCTGGATACAAAGCCTGCAAGGAAACAGTTCACCTTGTCTGAGAGTCTGCTGGCACAATAATTAGGAGGATTAGGTTTCCTGAGATCTTCAGATAACAGAACTATTAGATAAGGACTATAAAATAAATACAATGTGAGTAAGGGCATAAAGGATTCTAAAATATGAGAAAATAAGAGGCTAGAAAAAACCTACATGTTGATTGGAAAAAGTAATTAACTATAACTTCTATGAATGAAAAGCAAAAGTCATTGAAATGAAATATTCATAGAAAAGTTAAAAAACAGAAGAGAGCCTTAATAAACTCTAAGTTATGTCTGAGGGAATTACCCATATTACATAACTTGAAGAGATGAAGAGATGGAATATATAAAAGAGAGGTACATTAGAATGGAAAAGAAAATATCTAATTTACAACTACCCTTATACAACGTATGGGTCTCTTGAGAAAGAGAATCAAGACAATAGGAGAAATGTAATATTGAAAGATATAATATTTGAAAAATGTTTAGAATTGCCAAAAGATGTAGTTCTCAAATTCATTATTCCCAGTGAGACCTAAGCAGAATAGTTTAAAAGCGATTAGTGAAAAAAGACCAATTACTGACAAATGAGAGTTCATTTCTTTGGAATGACTCCAGACTCCTTAACAGTAAAAACAGAAGCAAAGGCAGTGGAAATAATTTTAAAGTACTGAGAGAAAAATCCATGTCAGAATTCTGTATGCAGTTAGATAATCATTTGAGGGTGAAAAAAATTAATGTTTTAGACCATCACTTCATAACAATAATTATTTTATCCTTCTTAAAGCTCCCTCTTCTTCTTTCCTCTACCTTCCTGATTACCTATTTCTTCTTAGTGATGATGTCTCTGTTCTTTTCCACCAAATTGTGAAAATTTCAAAAAAAAAGTAATATGCAAAAAAAAAAAAAATTTCAAGAACACTTCTTGGCTCTCTGCCCTTCTTCGTCATTTGCCCTCAAGTCTTCAAGTCTGTGTGACTTGTAGATTCATATTTCTTTTGCCCATATGTCACCAAAATTCCAGTCCTCTGGGACATAAGGCTACAGGAAATGTCCAATTCATTGTGTGACTGAAAATGTTTCAAGTAGCATTTACCATCTCTCCATGTTGCCATCTCTCCAGTGGCTAAGTTAGGTCTCTTTTCCTGTGTCTCCATGTCTTTCAATGCCATCATCAATTCCCAGTTACCTAAAGTTAAAACATGGGAGTTATTGTCCCTCTTCCCCTCCATTCTCATATCTGATCTGTTACTACAACTTCTTATATTTATTCAGAACATTAATTTGTTCTTATTATAACACCATTTCATTTAGGTATTTTGTTTCTATATTCATAGAGTGGTCAATAGCTTCCCCAAGGATCTCCTGATCCTAGTCTTTACCTCTTCTGATCTAAACCAAAGACTAGTGTCAAGTAACAGCTACTTTCTAGTAATCACCTCCCTTGGTCTCCATTCTTCATAAGTGAATATCCAGCTTTATCACATTGACATGGAAATGTCCTGATGTCCTGGACCTTTAGTTTGAACTCATTTTATCAGTTTCATAATTCCCCTTAAATACTTCTGCATCTTATTTGGGACCATTTTGTGTTTCCTTCCTTAACTATGTTTTTGTTTCATGTCATATCTCATGACCTCAGAACCTTGTTTTCATTTTGTCAAGACTGAAATAGTATTTTATAACTGTCTGTATGAGCCCTCCTAAATAATATACATATATAGTAGCATGGGGCTTTACAGGAACCGTGTGTGTGTGTGTGTGTGTGTGTGTGTGTGTGTGTGTGTATGTGTGTGTATGTGTTCCACATCTTTACCTAAATAGAAAGTCTGAACTTGAAGGATGGCTCTAACAGGAAGGCCCTCAGAAAAATTGGCAGACCAAGGGAAGGGGTGTCCTGAAAAAGAGGGCATCTCTGTGGCTCCTCAGATCAGATCATTAGAGGCTGCTGTCTCTATTTCTTAGCTGTCCTAAACTTCATGGCTGTTTCCCAACTCGATTAAAGAACTTTAATAATTAAAAAACAATAGCAACACTGTCCTTCATCATTTTTGCATCTCCTTCCCCTTCTCTATAGCTAAGTCTGGATACATAGAAGGTGCTTAATAAATGCTGGTTGAATAAATGACTAGGAATCATTTGTGAGTATCATAGCAACAACTTGGTGAATCTTCTACTTGAACTGAGGTAGAGCCTTTGGGAGTTACCTCGTCAGGGTTAATCATGCAACAACTCTGGGCAGGCCTTTGGTTTCCTGGGTTACCTCTTATGTTGGTCTCTCCTAGAATACATTTCCTCTTAATAAAAAGTTACATCCTAGCTCTGATATGTTTTCAAAATCAGGCAAGGAAGGTCTTTACGAAGTGTGGATTTATATTTATAACTTATTTTCCATCAAACGTGATATAACTTGATGTGATATTAGCCTTTTTCTCATACTCTTTAGCAACTCATTTTTATCAGTGTAAACGTGATTTGCATTTTGTCTCCAGTTTTTAATTTTTTTCTGTGAAGCAAATACCTGAGATGCTTAATACAAAATGTAACTTATTGTCTCCATTGTGTTAGACCCTGATGTTAGCAAGGGCGGCTTCAATCTGTTTCTCACGGTCTACTGGAAGCTTTGGAACCACCGTAGCAGCAGTTGCATGGTTAGTGCCACAGAGAACAAAGCATGCGAGGTTTTAAGCACCATTACTCTCACAAAAAGGCAATGACTGCTAGCGTCCTTTAAAGTACCAGTAAAGAGATGGTACTTTAAAACAACAACAACCATTAATCATGACAGAAGGACTCAGATGGGGGGAAAGGACAGATGGTTCTCTTCACAAACTACCCGATACCCTGAATTTCCAATGCTCTAGCATCAGTACAATGTTTGTATGAACACACAGAGAGAAAAAAATATATCAGAGAGAAAAATCTATAATAGTTTTTGCCACCAAATTTTTAGATAAACGTAATGATGAATACATTTATAACAGTGAATACTGTGAAGTTAGAAAAAATTATGGCATAAGAAACATCAACAGTCATCAAGTATTTAATTGATTCAAAGGTAATATAGACATTGGCAAAGGCTCAAATGCAAGAATGTTTAAGTTATTTTTAAAGTTCACTTTAGTATTACCATCATATTGCCACATGTAATGTCTGTTCCACTCTAACCTTGTGTGGCTTTCATAATTCACTAAGACTTGCCCAGCTGGTGTGGCTCAGTGGTTGAGCATCAACCTATGAACCAAGAGGTCACAGTTTGATTCCCAGTCAGGGCACATGCCTGGGTTTCAGGCTCAATCCCCAGGTGATAAATGATTCTCTCTCATCATTGATGGTTATATCTCTCACTCCCTCTTTCTTCCTCTTTAAAATCAATAATATATATATATGTATATATATATGAACTACCATATTTAAATATATACATACATATATATGAATGTATATATATGTATATATATGTGTGTGTATGTGTGTGTGTGTGTGTGTGTGTGTGTGTGTATATATATATATATATA